>VWYK01055803.1:0-14309 GCA_013399775.1 Semnornis frantzii | reverse complement strand
CTCTCCCTCTCCCAACCAATGCAAATGCATTGTCCAGAAGAAATAAATACATCTCTGAGGAACATGTCTGATGCCTCACTTGGATATGCTACATTTCTTAACAGACATCTAAAGGTGAAGCCTTTGCATGCAACAGACAGAACCTAATAGAACGAGAGAGCAACAGAGAAGTCTCTCTAAGGAACCAGGGAGAGAAGGGTCAGAGGAAGGAATATTTTGTTGTCTTGAAGTTGGTTTGAAGCAGTTTTTGCAATGTTTTGTGCTTTAATAATACAGCTGGAGGAGTGGGGAGTTTTTTGTCTAGAATAAAACTGGAAGAATGATTCACTGCATGTCTGCAGCTGTTCCTTGATCCCAGTTAAGTCTGACACCACTAACACCTATGAGTCAGCAGAGGCTCCTTGGGATGGGCTTTGCCTGGCCTGTTTTGAGCCTCTTACAGTAGGATCTTTACCCAAGTCTAGAAACTGGCTCCCAGAATTGCCTGTGTCAGTTTTTCCTACCCATTATCAAATGCCACCAGCCTGCAGTGAGAGCAGGGGTCTATGACTACTTGCCACGATCTCTGCGACGCAGCTGTTAATAGTCTGTGCTTCACTGGTTGTGTCCTGGACCTCAATGCTGTTTGTCATCTCTCTGTAGCCAACAGATGTTCCCATAGAGACTTTGTGACATGATGCTGAAGATTCACATCTGGACTGGTCCACAGAGCCTAAAAAAAAAAGATGGCTATCATAAACAGCAGCCATGGGTTTGCATTCTTGAGGATCCTTTACTCTTTGAATTTTCATGTGCTCTCTGCTTAGGTTTAGAAAGCAGTTCTGCTTCTAAAAAGATATGTAAGTTGGGGAAGAATGTGTGTTTTTTAAATGCTTACATAAAAGCTTTATGTTTCTCTTTATGTTGCTTTCAATTGGCTTTAGAATTTGCAATCTCTAAGCCTGACGCTGAGCACATCCTGCCCGAGCTTACGCTGCCCTTAAGCTTCCATCATGTCTTCAAAAATGAGGGAAAAGCACACAGTTTCTACAGGCAGCCTCTCTTTCATTCATTTGCTTTTAAATATATACAGGGATGATTCCCACCTTATCTGCTCACCACTTGTAGATGTCACAGGATCACAGATGTTAGGGGTTGGAAGGGACTTCAATAGATCATTGAGTCCAACTCCCCTGCCAGAGCAGGACCTTTAGCTCAGGTCACACAGGAACAAATCCAGACAGGCCTTGAAAGGCTCCAGAGAAGGAGACTCCACAACCTCTCTGTGCAGCCTGTGCCAGGGCTCTGTGATCTGTACAGTAAAGACCTTTACAGTAACACTCTTAGCTTAAATTCTCTTCAGCAGCCTCCAGAATTCTGTGAAAGTTGTTCCTTCACTAAAGCATGGTCATATAAGAACAAATGAGATCAAAATCAGAAAAACAAGTCCTGCACTGCAATCTGTGATTTGGAGACTTATTCAAGCCTGGCCACTCATCTCTCTACTCCTCTAGAGCTTTGACAGGAAAAGATTCACAGCATCAATCAAGTTGGGAAAGACCTTCAAGATCACCAAGTCCAACCTACTGTCCAACATTATTTAATCAATTAAATCATGGCATCAACTGCCACATGCAGTCTTTTTTTTAAACACTTCCAGGAACAGCAACTCCACCACTTCCCTGGGTAGACCATTCCAATGCCAACCACTCCTTCTGTGAAGAACTTCCTAACATCCAGCCTAAGCCTCCCCTGGTGCAGCTGGAGACTGTATCCCCTCATTCTGTCACTGGTTGTCTGAGAGAAGAGCCCAACCCCACCTGGCCACAACCTCCTCTCAGGTAGCTGTAGACAGCAATAAAGTCCCCCCAGAGCCTCCTCTTCTCCAGGCTAAACAACCCCAGCTCCCTCACACTGAGCTGTTACCTTGGGTCAGGTCTTCTAACCCTTAAGGTAACATTGCCAGTGCTGTAATTACTGTTCTCTAAGGGTGCATACTTGATTTGCAGTAAGTTTTGGATGTCTCCATGTTAAAATACTGCTTTTGTTACAACAAAAGCCCTCATATGATTGCTAAATTTGCAGGGACAAAAAAGATTCAAGAAGCTCGTTTGTTTTCAAAGAGTATGTAAAAATAAAGTTAAAATATTATCAAAGGGCCATTTGAGAGGAATTTTAAAAGACTTCTGCCAAGAAAAATACTTTTGGATGCTGATGGGAAGGTCACTATTTGAAGTTTTTCTTCTGTAGCTTTCTTGAAGTCTTTTCAGTACAAAGGAAGATGGACCATTAACCATCCACTTGGATGATCCTGATGGATATTCTTTCTCACAGCACTGAAGAATGGTTGTAAGCCTTCAGGAGGGAAGGCAACATTTTAATATGTCAAAAATGCTACAAGTGAGCTGGAGGTGAAACCATTATTCCATTAGAGGGTCCTGTGTTTTAAAAATAAGTGGCCTTTTAAATGATGCAAAAGAATTTCCCTCCAGACTGGTCTTGTGAAACGCAGTGGCTTTGTCTCTGTCGTGGTTTGGGTTGGAGGCCTTTTGATAAATGATAGATTTCTTTTTTGTTTTTAGGTCTTTTCCAATTATTCCTTCAGATGCAGTCTAATAATCTGTCTAGAACTCCTTCTGGGACAACAATGATGTTACAGTAAGTGTTCTGTCTTCAGCAAAGAAAAAAATGGGTATTAGTATGATGGTTTGGGAGTTCCCTGCCCCCACACACTTTGTAAGAGCACCCAGACTAGACTCAACCAGCTGGAAGTTAAGGACTGAAGCTCTATTTAGAGCTTAGCACAATGTACAAGCAGAGATATACACAACAGACAGGAAGAGTTGCAGAAATATACAAGTTAAAGGTAATACAGAAACACAACTCCCCTCCCAGAAATCAGAGTCCCCAGGAGGGGCTTCCAACCACCCTACCACCTTCTCCCCACCCCTCTACCTTACCCCAAGGTTTGCCTTACATGCAAGGTGAGTTTGGAGGATGGGCTGGGGGGTTAGAAGGAAAGGTTAGCAGAGAGGAGAGGACCCACTGGCTCCCAGAGAGACACTGAGAGATACTGTCTTATTTATGTTTGTGTTCTTATTCTTATCCATCTCAGCAAGCCTATGAGGGAAGCAGACATCACCATTGTTTGCTTTTCACAGCCTATAATCTAATTTTCTCCATTAAAATATTACAATTAGCCTCAAACCAGCACAATTAGGAAAGGATGTAATGACAGTATGAGTAATGGGTTTAAACTGGCAGAGGGGAGATTGAAAGTGGATGTTAGGAGGAAGTTGTTTGCAGTGAGGGTGGTGAGACACTGGCACAGGTTGCCCAGGGAGGCTGTGGCTGCTCCTTCCCTGGAGGTGTCCAAGGTCAGGTTAGATGAGGCATTGAGCAACCTGTTCTAGTGGGAGATGTCCCTGCCCATGATGGGTGGTTGAAACTGGATGAGCTTTGAGGTCCTTCCAACCTAAACCATTCTATGATTCTATGATATTCAGCTACACCTGACTTGGCTGACCTGCAACTACCTTCTCCTCCAGAGCAGACCAGTAAAAAGGACCTGCATTTTATCAGTCAGTGAATTGAGCTGATAAGTACAGTCACTGAAGGCATCTCCAAAGGGCTGAGGTTATGCATATCAATGCCTGCCCTTTGTGGCCACAGCAGAGGCCAGCAGAGAGAGGAAAAAGCAGTCCCTTACAGGGTCATTAGAAAATACACCTTGTTGTTGCTGCCCAGCAGCTACTTTTTATTCCAGACTGGTTAAAGAGTGGTGCTACTGTCAGGGTGGACACTTTCTGCAAGGATCAGTATCATCCTTCCCAACCAGTATTGGGACTTTTTCCCTTGTAGGTCTTTTAAAAGGATGCTTACTACCCAAAGGTTTTATTGCAAATCTGTAAATAACTCTCTGCAGCCAAAACCACAAAGCTGCATAAAAACTGTCATTGTACTGAAGGCTTTAAGGACAAAGAGATGAAACCTGAATTTTTGAGCATTAAGATGCTGATGACTAGCTCTTGGTTTCTTGCTTGCATGGCTGGGATTGATCTATCCTGGTTGGAAAGGTTTGGGCTAGGGTTTTTTACAGTATGGCAGCTTGCATCTGGAAACTTCTTAGGTGGTTGGAGGGAGTGAAAATAAATTTGAGGAGAATGCTTGGTCTCCCTAATTACATACCCAGGTGCTTTACTTAGTTCAGAGGTGGGTGAATGCTCTGCTTCAGCTAGAGCAAAATACTTCCATATTAAATTATTGGTTATGAATTCAGAACGTGGATTTGCATCAGCCACTGAGGTTATGTTTGGAGAAACCACTCAGGTTTAAAACTGAAATTTGCTTGACTTTTCCACACCTTTGTTCTCTGTACTCCTGGGATTTATACAGAGCTCCTCTTTACCAAAAAAAAAACCAAACCAAAAAACCAATCTGCATCAATTTGGAATGTTTGACTAATAAGCTAATAGCAGCTTTTACAGCTTTGATTTAGACAATGCTCTCAGTTAATTGAAGAAGTTGAGCAGTTCATGGCTATGCATCAACCTCAGGATTATTTTTTCTGCAACTTCTATTGTTGAAGAAGTAAAATGCTTTCTCCAGTCTAAGCCAGAAACTTTCTGCCTCTCTGCAGTAAAACTTGGGAGTATTTGCCACAGAAAATTGAAATTTCAGTTTAGAGGCTGTTGGCTCAGTCTAAAGAGCAGCAAAAAACAAGTCAAGTGAATTGAAGCTATTTTTCCTCAGTGATCTGAAGCGGATCAGCTCTGATGACCACATTAGTGTTTTGTGATCTTTTCAAAGTGCCATTTGAATTTAGAAGACCTGGCTTGCTATCAATGGTTCTAAAAATGTAACTGGTGCTATCTGAAGCTGTTTCCAGCACAGTATTATTAATAAAGACACTCTAATAGGAGACCATAAACTGGTCTTCACTCTACAAAATAAGTCTGTTTACACCATGCCATGTCTGAGGATTTCACCTACTGAGATGCCCTCTTCATTCTCTTATGTGTCAAACTATGAGTTGTCCTTGGTAATAGATCAGTATTTCACTCCCAAATTCACTTGACAATTAGAAAGCTTAGTTTCAAAGAGCAATAGCAAAAGCTGCAAAATACTGATGAAAACATAAAAAGGAGCCTTCAACCCTTCAGATTTTCTACAATCAATTTGCTGTCCCCTCCATTCTTCTTACCATCACCTTCCACATACTTAGGGAAAAGGGGCCCAGACTTTGTAAACCTCTGCAGACCACACAGCAGCAGTGGCCAAGACCAACATTTTGATTCCCAAGTACCCTTGGAGTCAAGAAAAGGAAGGTAATTGCCAGGATCATGAGTCCTGGGAGCTTTTGGTGCATACCAGAACTGGAGGGCTCCTTAGGGTGCTTGAGACAGAGAGCAAGCTGGAAGTGCAATTGCTACCACAGACCCATCAAAGTAGTGATACTGTGTCTGAGCTGGGCACAGAGAACACGCAAAGGGAGATGAAAGTTGCTGCCTTTCACCCCCTGAGGTTTGGCTAGGAAGTGAATGGAGTCAGGCTCAGGGAATGGCCAGGAGGCAGCGACTGAGATGTACAGCAAGGGAAATGCTGGTTGGACATCAGTGGGGAAGGAATCCACTTGGCAAGTGGTGCAGCCTTGGAAGATTAAAAAGTCAATCCTTGATTGGAGCAGCTCGAGGAGCAGGTGAGCATGGTTCTGACAATGTGATTTCTCTTTGGAGATTGCCCTGCATTGGGCAGGGTCGAACTTCAGCGCTACCAGCAGTCAGCTGCAGCCTCAGCTGTCCACGGGTCAATGACTCTCATGCAATGTAAAGTGTAAAGACTGAATAAAATGCTATAAGGCCATTCAGAGGGATAAGGTGAAACAAGAGAAATAGCTCCAGAAGAAAGATTTAGAACAGGAATCTTGTTCAGATACTCAAATTACAGAAAATACTCTGCAAAATTCTCTCAGGGATGCAGTTTTTGCAAGACATATTGAGAAGTCAATTATCTTCTGAAAGGATTTAGTTGAGATCCTTAAGTCAGCAGCAAGCATGACAACAGACAGTGTTAAGTAGCTGAAAACTGTTGCCACCTGGGCAACACAGATTTTGCAAGCTAACTCCTTTTCCAGCTGCTTATGGTACTGCAGGTTTGCTTTTCATTTAAGAGGCAGTTCTTGCTAGAAAAGACTCACCGTGTCTGTAATGCTGATATTATAATGAGCTTAAACGAGTGCAGTTTGCTAAAACCCTCCAAAATGTCCTACCATATTTTCTCTCTGCAAAGGTTTTCCTAAAGTAACTCCACCCTTGCTGCCTTGTAAAGCAATTTTCTCTCTGAGAAAAAAATGTGAGATAAGAGGAAATAAAGCCATCATAAGCCAGATTGTGAACTTCTTAGAGCTGAAAATACTCTGAAGACAGGTAAATGCCTTCCTAAACTGTTGCATAAATAAAATTACCAGAGTCTTTAGATCTCATGTAAACACAAGGCTTTGGGTACAGCAGCTGAGGCTTTCTAGTGCTCTGCTAGATACGCAAATAGAATGATCTAGTTGAGGATGCCACTGCTGACTGCAGGGTGGGGTTGGACAAGATGACCTTTGGAGGTCCCTTCCAGCCTGGAACATTCTCTATGATTTTCTGAATTTGAAGTTCCACCTAGAAAGGAAAGTCAAGCTGGATGAAATGATGGTTTAAATGCAAATTCAAACCTTGACTTTATGGAGTCTATGAATAATGACTTTTGATGATGCTTAGGTTTAAAGTTCCTCAGCAACATCAGTTACAATGTTTTAAGTGCTACAAGTTAGCTAAACTTACCCAAGTAGATGGTACAGCAGATTGCAAAACAAAGTTTGCATCTTTTCCTTGAGAGACTGGTCCAGAGCCTGTTGAAGCTAACTGGAATTTTCCCAATGAATTCACTCTGTGCTTTGCAAGATAAACATGCCGGGTATGGAAGAAAGGGGAAACCACCTGATTAACATACCAGTAGGAGATCTGCAGTGCATCCAGGGTTTAGCTTCTCTTACTGTTAGCTCTAGGTGTCACACAATGACAGAATGTTGGGGGTTGGAAATGACCTCCAGAGATCACCAAGCCCAAACCTGCTGCCAAAGCAGGATCACCCAGGGCAGGGCAAACAGGAATGCATCCAGGTGAGTTTTGAAAGTCTCCAGAGAAGGAGATTCCACAGCCTCTCTGGGCAGCCTGTTCTAGTGTTCCATCCCTCCCACTATAAAGAAGTGTCTCCTCGTGTTGAGGAGAAACCTGCTGTGTTCTAGCTTGTACCCTTTATTCCTTATCACTGGGCACAACCAAAACCAGCCTGGCACCTTCATCTTGACACCCACCCTTCAGATATTTATAGACGTTGATAAGATCCCCTCTCAGACTAAACAGCCCCAGGGCTCTCAGTCTGTCTTCCCAAGAGAGATATTCAAGTCCCACAGTCACCCTCATAGCTCTCTGCTGGACTCTTTCCAGCAGATCCCTGTCTCTCTTGAAGCGTCCATGTTCTGAGTTTGAGCTCTCTGCTTGGCATGATCTCAGTGCTAAGCTTGGTCTCAATATTTCCCAGTGCAAAAATACAGTCTTACATCTTACCACAGAGCATGAGATTCTTAGCTCCCTCTCATTCAGCTGCCTGCAATGTGCTTTGAAGAGAAAAGCCTAACCAAAACAAAAAGATACTTTTTTTTTGTGAGACACCTATCCCATAGATGCTGGTATCACATGGCAATCATCCAGGTTTGCACTTCTTTTTGCATCAATGCAAATCTATTTTGAGCAAAAATCAATCCATTTTGGTAAAAACCCAGAGCATAAAGTGAAGCAGTGAGACAGACTGATAGAATCATAGACTCACAGAATTGTTTTGGTTGGAAGAGATCTTTAAGATCATCAAGTCTGATCATTAACCCAGCACTGCTGGGTCACCACTAAACCCTGTCCCTCAGCACCACATCTACAACATCAATTCATCTGCACTGATACTGGGCACAGGGACAGAGGAATTCTGTCTGGGCAAAATACAAAAGGCAGCAATAAAACGTCCTGCTGCTGCAAAACACTGCCATCCAGCTTCATGGAAACCAGCCTAGAGCAGGGCCAGCCTGTCTGCAAAGGAGCTGGAAAAGTTCACCAAGCGAGAAAAGCTTGAACCTCTGTGAAGGATCTGGGCTCACCCTCCCAAGCACTCTAACAGATGATAGCCCTGTCCTTGGTGTGGGGCCTCATATTGTCTCATTGGTGTGGACCATGGAGGGCCTTGCAGCATCTTCACCACTCTACCAGGCAAATCTAGGGAAAGTAAACTCCTCTGGGGAAATTCTGCCCTGTTGGCATGCAGGAGTATCTGACAGTGACTTGTAAGGAAGCAACTACACATCTGCTGGTCAATTCACACACTTTCATTTTAAGGGAATTAAGCCACTTTCATTATATGTAGGCCCATTTCTCTTAACGTTTGAATACGTGGGACTGGCAAAACAGCCTCAGGGGATGATATTTGGTGCTTCATACATTTTCCATGCAAGGTGAGCCAAGAAGTCAGAAGTGACTAGGGCTGGTCAAGTCCTCCTCTCTGCTGTGGTGGGAGGTGTGCTAAGGGAGCCCCTTGAATGGCTGCACAAAGGTGGGAAGGCAGTGAGGGGGGAAGAGGAAACCCCTGCTATTTCACCACCTTCCAACGGTTCCTAACATTCAGGAGGAGAAACTACAGAGGAAATCTCTCCTGGCATTCGCAGCCTGGCTAACAGGAGACCTTTCTGCTCCAGCCCAACATGTGATGGTCCTTTATTTGGATGCAGCTTCTCTCCCACCCCCTCACCGCTGGTGATGAAAACCCCCAAATGTGTCCCAGGAGGAGTGTACCTGACTGTGTGGAAAAGGACAACTGTCTGCTGCGGAAAAAGCTGCAGCTTGGGCTGTGGTTACTGACCCTGTCTGCGGCTCAGGGCTCTGCCGATGCAGGAGCCTACGTCCAGCCCTCAGCAATGCTCCCTCCTTCCAGAGGTGGCTGGCAGATGTTGCTGATGTCTTTGGCTGCCCCTGAGTGTCCCTCGTTCAAGGCCCTGCACAGACTTTTCTCCTATGCCAAAAAGTTGGGGGAAAAAAAAGAAAGAAAAAAAAAAAAAAAAAAAAAACAAAGAAGAGAAAAATAATACATTTTAAAGAACAGTTTGGAAAATATGCTGCTGAAAATCGACCACCATTAAAAAAAAAAATTAGTTCAAGATGTTGTCACTTCCAGAGCCAGGAGACACTGGGAGCACAACGCAGGAAGGCTGTCCAGCCCTTGGACTCCCCTTGGACAGGGACAAGTTATTGTGGGTGAGACAAAAAAGGTTCTGAGCACGCAGATGAAATTTTCCTTTGCCTCTGTGCAGTGTATGTGTAACCCAGTCTGCCACCTGCACTGACCAGGGGGGGTGGAAAAGCAGTTCAGGAGCCTTTTTCGGTGATACCTCCGCGAATTCACTTGTTTTGGACAAATTACAAACAACAGCAGCTACCCATGCTGTGGTAAAGCCTATTTCTGCCACATTGCTGGCGGGATGTGGCTAAAGAGGGCTGCCACAGACCCCCCTCAGTCCCCAGAGGGTTGCCGCAGACCCCCCTCAGTCCCTAGAGTCCACCCTCAGCTCAGGGCTGGGCAAATTCCAGCTCCTGGTGTACCAGTAGTGGGTGAAACCCTGTAGTAGCATCACACCTTCCTGCTTGGCAAAGCAAATGCTGCAAAAGGGCTGTCAGTGTTTAAGGCTCCGTATCTGAGGTTCCTGTCAGCACCTGGAAGTCTCATTCCTCTAACACTACTTAGCCTTGTGATTGTTTCTTGCAACTCAGCCACTGAGCATAACAGTGGTCTGCCTGTGCACACCTTTTGCAGGTAGTTACTTGTACATGAAGAGAAGGGTCTGTCCTCCCCCCTGCATCCTGTGCAGGTCTGTCTGGGTGGATACCTCAGACTTCTCGAGGGCTTTCATTGTAGGAACACTGGATTTAGCTCTAAGGTGAGTGCCCATCATTTTCATAGACTCACAGAAGGGTCTGGGTTGGAAAGGACTGCGAAAGTTCATCCAGTCCACTCCCCCTGCACTCAGCAGGGACATCCTCCACTAGAACAGGTTGCCCAGAGCCCTGTCAAGCCTCACCTTGAATACCTCCAGGGACAGGACTGCAACTACCTCCCTGGGCAACCTGTTCCAATGCTCAACCACCCTCATGGTAAAGAACTTGTTCTTAACATCCAGCCTGAGTCTACTCTTCTCTAAACCACTGCCCCTTGTCCTATCACTGTATGTCTTCATAAACAGCCCCTCTGCGGCTTTCTCACAGGCCCCCTTCAGGTACTAGCAGGCTGCTGTTAGGTGTCCTTGGAGCCTTCTCTCTAGGCTGCACACCCTCAGCTGCCTCAGCCTGTCCTCCTAGCAGAGCTGCTCCAACCCCCTGATCATTTTTATGGCCTTAGTCTGGACCTGTTCCATCAGGTCCATGTTCTTCTGTACTGAGGGCTGCAGCGACGGACAAAGTAGCCCTAGGTGAAGTCTTACCAGAGCAGAGTCCAGTGGCAGGATCCCCTCCTGTCTCCATCTGCTGGCCACGCCGCTTTTGATGCAGCCCAGGACGCCATTGCCCTCTTGGGATGCAGGCGCACCTGCTCACGTCCAGCTTCTCGCCCAGCAGTACCCAGGCCGCTGCAGGGCAGAGAGCACCCAGAGGCAGAACACGGGACAGGGGAGATGCAGAGGGCACAGGGCCTGCCTGCCCTCTTGCACCCTGGTGGGCTCCAGGCCGGTGCAGGGCCGAGAGCACCCAGAGGCCGAACACGGGACAGGGGAGATACAGAGGGCACAGGGCCTGCCCGCCCTTTTGCACCTTAGTGGGCTCCAGGCCGCTGCAGGGCAGAGAGCACCCAGAGGCAGAACACGGACAGGGGAGATGCAGAGGGCACAGGGCCTGCCCGCGCCTGCCCGCCCTTTTTGCACCTTAGTGGGCTCCAGGCCGCTGCAGGGCAGAGAGCACCCAGAGGCAGAACACGGAACAGGGGAGATGCAGAGGGCACAGCGCCTGCCCGCGCCTGCCCGCCCTTTTTGCACCTTAGTGGGCTCCAGGCCGCTGCAGGGCAGAGAGCACCCAGAGGCAGAACACGGGACAGGGGAGATGCAGAGGGCACAGGGCCTGCCCGCGCCTGCCCGCCCTTTTTGCACCTTCGTGGGCTCCAGGCCGCTGCTGGCGCCTCTGCTCTGGCGCCCCCTGTGGGCCTGGATGTTCAGCTTACCTCACGTGGTTGCCGCTGAGGCTTTCGCTGCCCAAGGCGGAATCATAGCATCGTTTTGGTGGCTGTTAGGAAGCAGTAGCCCAGCCTGGGCCAGCCTTGTCCCTCTTACCTTTCGGAAAGCATCCCCAGGGGACTGAATTCCAGCTCAGTTTAGCTTCAGCCCTGCTGAGCAGCTCCTGTCCCAAGGCTGGCATGCAGAGCTCCCTCTGCTCCTTTCCAAGGCAGAATGTGATGACCCCTGCCAAAATTGTCCAGATGGCACATGTCTCAGAGTCATTTTTAATTGAGAAAAAAAAATTTTTTTTTTTGGGGGGTGGGGGGTGTTTGTTGTTGTTTCTTTTACAGACACAAAGCTTAACATTTCCTGAAGGGAGCTATTTTGCTTATTTTCATTACAGAGATACGAAATGAGTCACAAAGTCTTTGACCTAAAGGCCTGCTTGCTTGCATAGTTGTTTGTTGTTTTGTTTTCCCCAAGCCAAAACGAAAGATTATTGCACTTTAGGTTATTTTTCAACCTATGTGCTACTTCCCAGCTTAAATGTAAAAAGAATTTCTAGTCAGTTCTGTATGTCTGCTACCCCTGGCTGCTTTGTCCTGTGTTCCATAGGCATGCCTGTGCCTGTTGTCGAAATGATGCCTATCCAAAATCCCTCCCTTAACTGAAAATATAACCAAAGAAAGTTAGAAAATAGGAGTTTTATGCATATTTTCTAACTCTACAAATCAACCCAAGCCATACTTAGTGAGCTGATTTGGTTTCTTAATGCTTTCCATTCCTTTAAAACTAGTAGTAAGGAGTCCCCTTGCTTATTAATATCAATATTATTGATATTCATGCAATTCTATTATGATCTATTATAGTAATAAGTCCTTCATTGATGGTGAAAGTTACATTCCATGGGAGATTTTTCCAAATGAATCTAGAATGGTAAGGTTGGAAGGGACTTCAAAGCTCAGCCAGTTCCAACCCCTTGCCATAGGCAGGGACACCTCCCACTAGTACAGGTCACTCAAGGCCTCATCCAAGCTGGCCTTGAACCCCTCCAGGGAGGGAGCAGCCACAACCTCCCTGGGCAACCTGTGATATCAACCAGAAACGGGGTTATAAAAACAGGGCAAAGATGTGGTGGTTCTGAGGCAGTAAAGGTTAGGAGCAAGACTCACTGAGTTTATGCCAGAGAAATTCTTGTTTGAAGTTCAATCATTCCACAAAATCCACTGTACCTTGCCTGGGTGCCAGAAGCTTTCACCAAGGGTAAGCATCGCGGTTGGACGTTTTCCTGCTCTCCCTCTGCAGTCTGGTGCTGAGCATCAAGTAAAGCACACATGACACATTTCAGACCTCCAGCTCAGCCAGAGACAGGGCATGCTGGGTGCCACAGTGGCAAATGAATGGACAGTTTTGAACAGATCTGTAACTGTCAGACTCCACCTGGAGTACTGTGTGCGGTTCTGGAGCCCCGAGCACAAGAAGGATATTGAACTGTTGGAGCAGGTCCAGAGGAGGCCACCGAGATGCTCAGAGGGCTGCAGCAGCTCTGCTGTGAGGACAGGCTGAGAGAGTTGGGGCTCTGCAGCCTAGAGAAGAGAAGGCTTCTAGGAGCCCTTATAGTAGCCTTCCAGGATCTGAAGNAGCACAGAATGTGATGACTGAAGATTACATTCTGTGCTTCTGTCATCCACAACCTCCCTGGAGGTGTTCAAGGACAGCTTGGATGATGCCTTGAGTGACCTATTCTAGTGGAAGGTGTCCCTGCCTATGGCAGGGGGTTAGAACTGGCTGAGCTTTGAGGTCCCTTCCAACCTAAACCATTCTATGATTCATTTGGAAACATCTCCCATGGAATGTAACTTTCACCATCAATGAAGGACTTATTACTGTAATAGATCATAATAAAATTGCATCTTCTGGTGGCAAAGCAACACATGTGAAGTAACTCATTGCTGTCTACAACTACCTGAAGGGACACTGGAGAGGCTGCTGCTGGTCTCTCCTTGCAGGTAATTGGAGACAGAACAAGGGGGAATGGCCTCAAGCTGAGGCTGGGGAGGTTTAAATTGGACATTAGGAAAAAGTTTTTTCATGGAGAGAGTGGTCAGGGACTGGAATGAGCTGCCCAGGGAGGTGGTGGAGTCACCCACCCTGATTGTGTTTAAGGGTGGTTTGGATGTGGTGTTTTGGGATATGGTTTAAGGTGAACCCTGTTGAGTAAGGTTCTAGGTTGGACTTGGTGATCCCAAGGGGCTTTGCCAGCCTGGCTGGTTCTGTGATTCTGTGTGATACCTTTTGTGGCTCTCCAGGTGAATGGGGGTTAGACCTGTGGGCTCTGTGCACCACGCAGGACACCAAGGCAGCATCATGGAGCCTGTGGGTGATGCTGATGAGTGCTGAGCTGACTACAATCCAGTTTGTGCAGAGCACCAGGGCGCACAGCTGGGAAGCCCTGACCTTATGAAAGGCACTAATTGGCAGAAGGCTGCTGTTTGCCGCCGCTTTCTTTTCTGCCAGAGCCATGCCTTTAATCCCAGCCGGTGCCACCCCTGCCTGGTCTGGCGTGCGCTCCTTAGGGGATGCTGAGCTCCTGACAGCCTCCTGCCAGGAGTTCATTAATTACAAGAGCAGTGCACTGTGCCAAGAGAGTGGCTTCCAGGTCTTTGCTGGCGTGTGTTTTATGCAAGTGTGGACAGCCCTGGCGCCTGCTGAGCCTTGCAGGGTGACATGGAAGTGACAGTAAAGGCAAGGGTGTGCTTGCCCACCGCTGACGTGAACACATCCTGCTTTCATCATGCCAGAGGAGGCTCGTGTCAGCACTCAGCTTTATGTCCACTCCACTGCTGTCATGTCACAAGTCCCCTGGGGCAGTTGCACGGACAGACCAGCAAAGGTGGAGGGGATTCACATTCTGTTTCAGAAGCAGGTGACCAGAAGAGAAGGCTGAAGGGGGACCTTGTCGATGTCACTAAACATCTGGGGGATGGGTGTCATGATGAAGGTGCCAGATTCTTTTTGGTGGTTACAATGAAGGTGCCAGGCTCTTTTC
>VWYK01055798.1:0-44651 GCA_013399775.1 Semnornis frantzii | reverse complement strand
AATTGTTTCAATTCTAAAATTTGACTCTACAAATCTTAGACCTTTTTTAACCATGAAAGGCGGAAAAAAAAAAAAAGACAAAAGACAAATAAATTTATTTGCCTTCTGGTTTTTGAGTCTTGTATTTTTTCTCAAGACTCACTACTCAACCCTTGGCCGGGAAATACTTTTCTATTCATTTAATTAAAAATTGAAATTTTTTATATAATAATGGTACTCCAAGGTATAGATCTTCAAGAAAATATTCCAGACCTCTATTTTTTGTTATCTTATTTGTTCCCTAATATGTCCAGTGTTAGCCCAAGGTCAGAAATCAGTAAGAGACACTGAGTTTTACTTCCTTCTTGGTTTACACTAAAATCATCACTGGTCTGAGATAGATTTTGACAAGATTTCACTAGAGCCCAGTGGTTGAAATCTGGACAATCACCTACAGTGGTAAAAAAATATTTAAAGTTTATTCATCAGTAATACTGTCCCAACTGCCTTTGCTTTGTGCGCTCCAGTGAACACTGCAAATCCCCTAGTAATGTTAACTTTCAGAAAGGGCTTTGAAAGCTTTTATTGCCTGCAGCTGTAAGTCAAAGCAGAACAGATTTTTTTTTTTTTGACCCTCCCTCCCTCCTTCCCTCCAGTATCTGGATTATCATCCACATGGAGTTGCCCGGTTCTTGGTGTTGCGCCCTGGAGACAGCACAACTGTCAGCCCCTAGCCTGCTGGCACAGCTTTTCTGGGTGTTTCTGCACAAGAGGGAACATTCTCCCCACTTGTATTAAAACACAGAGCTGAGTGGCCATGTTTGGACTTGGGAAGCTTGTGTAAATATTTAAAGGAACAAAAGGAACAATTCTCCAGCTCACAATGTGGGGCACTAGAAACTTGCATTTCTGCTTCAAGTGCTCACAGTGCATTTTCACAGTGCCCCTGCTCTGTAACCTAGCACAAGAAACAAGAAGCACTTCCCATCTGGAAACTGGAATGCTGGTGAAAGACATGGACCAGATCTTGAGCTGATCTAGTCAATGGTCTTACTCTGCTCAGGCTGCTGGATGAAGCTTTTGTGCCCAACATAACACTGATATTGCTGGAGCTCAGTGAAAGAGATGCTTGAAACCATCCCAAGCCAGGCATATTACTGGTTTAGGGTAAGGTTCTCCAAGTTAGGGAGATGACAGAAATATTTGGGACTGTGTAAGGAGAGAGGGAGAGGAAAGGATGTTTTGCTTTTTATTGCCTACTCCTCAGGGCTTTTGTATTTGTTTTAATTCTAATTAGTTTTTAAGAAATAGATGTATCTAATCAGTGGGTTTGGCCAGTTGTTGAGCCAGCAGCACAGGAGATGTTCCCGTCAGGCTTATAATGGGAATTCAGAACTCCAGTTCTCCATTCCAGCTCTGACTGTGCACTTGACCTTTTAACAAATTCTGTAGAGAATAGCTGAGAAACTCCCATTCGTGTGCCCGAGGTGTGAGCTTGGGTCAGGGAATGCTGGGGGAGTTAGCCCAACTGATGCCCTTCAAAGAAGCAAGATGACTTTAGGAAACAGCTTGAGTTACTGAGCGGCTGTTTTGCCCTTTGGCTGTATTCTGGATTGGTGGCTTTTTCTAGCACACCAGAAACACTCATTTTTGCCCCCTCCTTAAGGGGTGTTACAGAATAAGCAAAAGTCTTTTATATCTACGTCAGTCTGAGTTGTCTTATTACTGTAGTTTGTCCCTTGCTGTCTTTAATGGCTGGGGTGTTTTTTAATTTCAATACCCCAATGGGAAACTGAGGTCATGGAGAAAAAGAGCAGCTTGTCCAGAATCACACAGCAGGTAACTGACAGAGCAAGAAACTGAGCCGGGGTCCCAGGCTGCTTTCATAGAGCTGGGATGGCAAACTCTACAGCTTTCAAGCAAGGCTCTTACTGAATTTGGCTAAGCAAGGTCATTTGTTTTGTGTTCAGTGCTTGCTTACTATTTAGCTGGGAAATGTATTTTTTTTTTTTTTTAATTTTTTTTAAATTCTGCCTTCCCACCAGTGAATTTTGGCATGCTTCTTTCTTGGTGCATAGTTGGAGCCTGACACAGAAGACACAGTGCTCGTTTCTCCACAATTGTCAGAGTTGCATTTGTTTATAATTAAATGGCAGAAATTGTGCCAAGATGCAACTGGGCACCAACTCCAGAAGCAACTGGAAACTCTAAGTCATTAAATGTGCTGAAGACAGCTGGATCACATGGAAGAAGAGACATGATCGTATCCATATCATGATGCACAGTGGAATTAAAATTGCACAGGTTCATTCTGGCGGTTTTTTTATCATTTGAGCAGATAAAGTACTACTACTATTTAAGGAACATGAATATGCAGTGCTAATGTACAGATAGATGTAGTATTTGATGGCAGTGAACACAGTCCCAATCCCTGCCACAAAGCTCTCCTCCCACTTGAGCTTGAGGGACAGAAAGCATGGGGGGAAAAAAAGCTTCACAGATAGAGGGAGAAAAAATTTGGGCCACGAGAGACAGAATTTAAGAGACTTGTGGTTTATAGTTTAACGTCATTACCAGTAGTGGGAGAATCTACAGTTACAGGACATTATATAAAGAAACATTGTTTTCTCTAAGGCTTCCCAGTTGTCTGCTGTTTCTCCATAACCCATATTTGTGCTCCTGCTCTGAAGGACAGAAAATTTATGGTCAGCAAAGCAAAGCCAGAGGTAGCTGGCACATAGCAGTAAATAGGATCATCTTCTCAATCACTAAGCTCTCTAAGCAAGGGGAAAGGCAGCCAAGCCTTATGCCATTTCCTGATGCCCTCCACTCTTTCGTGACCGGTGTTAGGAAAATGGTATCCCATCCAGTGTTTAGCTGTCAGTATCAGCAGAGAGTGCAAACAGTCCATGGGCTTCATGAGCTTTGAGCCTTGGTTAAAATGTTCTGGTTTGCTGGTCCCTGAAGAGAATTTTAGAAGCCGAAGGAATTCAGAAATCTTCCCTACCTCTGATGCTTGCTTGCCATGCCCGATTCCTCCTGCCTGTATGATGAGTCAAGGCCTGGACGCCACCAGTTCACCCTGCCCCTTTGTACCCTTCTCCCCGTGGTAGGAGGGAGGTTGCTGCAACATTTGCTAACCAGTCTCCTAATCAGGTTAGCAAGGCTGCAGTCTCTGCTGTATCCCATATGTGATTGTACTGCCCTGCACTGCAACTGTTTCAGGTCTATAGTCAAGCACGTTTCATCAGTGCTTTAAAAAAAGCCCTGGGAGAAGAGAAGAAAGTACAGACCTCACTGCTGGCAAACTCTTGTGTCTCTTGTCGGCAAGCTCTATGAACAAACTGCACCTTGGTTGTACAGGTTATAATGCTGCGTTTGTCTGGAGATAAGAGACTGATGTGCCGCTTCTATGGTTTGGGTACCTCCTGAGAGAAAGATAGCCCTTCAGTCTTCAGCTAAACATCATTTGTTATACAGAGGTATTTGATAGCACTTTATGGACTACAGAGGTTTGTGGCATGAGAGTTTATAAGTCCAATATAAGATAGTAACTGTGCTATATGCCATCAATGGTGCTGTCACAGATAGCTTCACAGAAGAGAAACACCAGTACCTCAAGGATGTACTGGAGAGAATTCTAAATTCTAAACCCCTCACCTGGGGTGAGGTGGGGAAGGCTGGAAGATGAAGGTGATGTTGTTTTAGAAGCAATAAGCTAAGGTACGTAAAAGGAGAAAGCGCAGAGTAAACAGCAGGGTTGCTGTGAGCCGTACTGATGTCAGATTCCTGAAGGATGCTCAGAAACCTTCTGGTTCAAACTCCATGCTCTGGTACTCAGGAGTAGTTGTGTGTAGCTGCAGGTGTAATCAGTGGCAGCAAGAAGACATGCCAGATACGTGAAGAGAGGCTTGTTTCTATAAACGAACCTTTCCAGCAGCTCAGTTGAGTACATGGAGAACTTTAGGTGTGATTCCTTCATTAGGATTTGTCAGAGTTGCTGATGAGTTGAGCTGTAAGTAGCAACTGCTTGATCTTACTGAGGTCAGAGGACCTAGTGAATTGTAAATTTAGGTACTTATTTCTTATTAAATAGATTTAATTTTAAATAAATTTAATAAAATCATAAAGTTATTTCTCCAGTGAGTAGCTGAGAGCCTGTCAGACACAAGGTTGGTATAAACTGTCTTGGTGTAGAGTAAGGAGAGGGAGGATCGGCAGTGTTTTAGGACAGATTTGGGATGAAACGTAGCTGAAATCATGGCTCTGATGGAAGCTCCATAGATGGGTTTAAACTGGCAGAGGGAAGATTTAGACTAGATGTTAGGAGGAAGTTCTTTACAGTGAGGGTGGTGAGGCACTGGAACAGGTTGCCCAGGGAGATTGTGGATGCTCCCTCCCTGAAGGTGTTCAAGACCAGGTTGGACAAGGCCTTGAGTGACCTGTGCTAGTGGGAGGTGTCCCCGCCTATGGCAGGGGGTTAGAACCAAATGATCCTTGAGGTCCCTTCCAACCTTACCATTCTATGATTCTATATTCAGCTTGGATTTCATTTGTAGTGAGCAGTGATTTCATGCCACTTCAGTTTTCTGTTGCCATCTATGAAACTGATAGGCAGAAAAAGATGAAATTTAGATCCTAAAGTGTACACTTATAAACTGATGTTTCACTCTCCAAGGTGAAGACTCTTCCTGTGCCACCTTTGCTTGTGCAGTCAGTCAGTCTGTTACCCTACAGTCCAGCACAGCTACTGTCATAGTGCTTCATGCCTCCTTCTCAAGCATGCAGGTCTGTTTCCCAAACAGTGTTTCTTACTGGGATCACTCTGAGATCCATGCATCCTACTGGAGGCTTTCCAGTAGGACTTCAGGGAGTTAGCTTTGACCAAGAATCTTCCCAGTGAGCAAGGACTGGCCCTTCTGAGGCCTGCTGATGCTGGAGAAATTAGTACCCATTTTAGAGCCACTCGTCAGCACCAGCACGAGTCATGGTGTGAACACTTGTGTGGACAGGCTTGGATGTCTATCACATCAGGAAGGCTTACAGAAAGCAGCCCTACTCTGTGGCTGGGCTGCACCCAGCTGCTAGCTGCGATAGTTCAGGCCAAGCTCAAGAGCCTCTCTCTCTTCCTGTACTGTGCACTCCCCAGCAGCACAGACACCTGAAGGGGAACCCCAGCAGAGTCTTGCTGGAAGAGGGCTCCCTGTCTGAGCCTGCCAGGTCTCTCAGCCATACCACAAAGCCCATCTGGTCTCTGAAGCTCTGGCTGCAGGAGGTTGTTAAGTGTTCTGTGGACATGGTGGGATGCTGGCTGGCATTTCCTGCAGTAAGGGGGAACACGGTTTAAATTGTTAAGGCACCTAGGGTCCTAGATGGGCATATCGGTTTGGATATTATGAATCAGAGTAAGCATCAATAAGCAGAGCTGTTAAGAAATCTCTCCTCACTCATGCACATCAGGAAGGTTTTCGTCTTCAGCATGTGTTCTTCAGTTCCCCAGCAGTACAAGCAAATTGGAAAGTTCAGCTGTCATTTGAGGAAGGTCATAGATCACACTAGCAGCCTGAGTAATCCAAGAGGTTTTAAGTATCATAGCATTTAGTTTAAAGTGAAATTTGCTCTGACAGGGGCTGGCAGACCAATAGGAAAAAGAAATATTTGTGCTTGGAGAAGTGCATGTGTAGAGACCATGAGTATAACTGATGGCTGGAAGTGATTTCAGTCTAAAAAAAACAAATCATTAAGAGAGTGCATAGGGGTAAAATACACAGTTCATATTTTAAAGGGTCTCAAAATGAACCAGCAACTGAGGTTAGCAGTACACAGTAATTAACTCTGCTGTTCACTGATTAACTCCATCAGCTCCAGGCTTGGTGATAAACATTGCACACGAAGACAGTTGTGCTTGGACAGTGTGCTTAGTGGGCACCAGACTCTCTGTGTGCATGTATGAACAGCTGGAGATGAAGGCCACGGCACAAGGCATTCATATGGGGAGTTCCTTGTAGTGCCCTGTGATCTGTACCTGCTATCCAGCTACAGGGGTTGGGTGCACTTCTGGCTAGGTTCATAGTTAAGCTGGCATGTCTAATGGGAAGAGAAAACACCAGTTCAGGGATGAGCATTGCTGCCTCGATGGCATCACTGTGTCCCTAGCGCTGGGAGGACAGGCTGATGCTTGGCTGCATAAATAAAGCAAACACCACATTTATTCTAAGAGCAAATTCGAAGGTGATTGGTGGTATAAATCTAAGAACACATGGCACAAATCACGATCTCAGGGCAATTGTTACCCGACTAGTGTTTACGGCCAAAAAGCTGCCATCCTTCCTGCCTCTGCCCTTCTGCTGTTCTTGTAAAAAGTGGCCAGGATTCATCAGGACCCCTGTCTCCTCCTCCACAGGTTATACTTGTGGAGTCATTGCCTTTGGCCTGCCAGTCTCATGAGTAAGCCAGACTTCAGCCCACAGATGGATGTTTGCTGTTTTGTTGCCCTACCACTTTTTTACCTCCCGGGTTCAATAGTGTTCCCTTAAGAGGACAAGCTTCTTGCTAGGCAGTGCCAGTGCAAACAGTCAGATAGGCAAAGCTGGTACATTTCAAGAGCACTTAACATGTAAAAATTGAGCTGGGTTCTTTTTTTCAAAGCATGGACAAGCCTTCCATTTACTTAAGGGAAATATTTAGATAGGAGAGAGTGGTGATTTGATCAAGGTGTTTTGATGTGATGTTCTTGTCCTTTTTTTTTTAAGTTTCCAAAGCAGTTATCAGCTGATCCATCTCTTCCAGTTTTCTTCAGGACACTAACATATGTCTAAAGCATTTGGAAATAACTGATACTCCTCAAAGTTTAAACTCGAGGGATCTTTATCTATTACTTAGACATTTATAAAAAAAGTAAAATTTAAAAAAAATTATTTGCTGAGAATGTGATCGAAACCATATTTTTCCTTGTTCTCGTTATCAGTTTAAATAGATTTTAAAGTCCTTTGAATGAGGATTACTGAACTGGGAGTAGCTGGGACGGCTCCGCCTGTAGGGATAGAGATTTACTGCCACCGCGTGGCCTACCGTCGTTATTACATCTCACCCCAGACCCCAGCGGCGTTTTACTTTGGTAGTGTCTAACACAGCGAGTAGTTCTTGACCTTCTGCAGCACCAAGAGAAGCCAAAAGAAGAAGAACGTGACGGGTGTCTCAGGATGCTGTACTTGTGGTGCCACTCTCTGCCACAATAAACCTGAGGATGGCTTCTTCCATCTTCCCTGGAAGCCAAGACATAGCCCCTCCTAACTTGACTTGCAGTCAACAACATCCCTCCATAGAGAATTCACGGCCCACAGTACCTACAACTGCTCACTCATCAGCAGCATCATTCCAGAATGATATTTGCAATAGTTAGCAGAAATGCACAGAGCCCCTATTCTACCATTGGAGTAATAAAAAACAGTTTCTCCCCAACTACTGCTGTTATAGTTNGGGAGGGGGAATCAACAATGGAATTCTTGTTTAAAGGTAGCTTAAAGGGTCTTGCTTCAATGCAGTTTTACATCTGCGTGGTGTCACTTGAGCAGCATAACAGAAGTGGACTCAGCACTTCCAAATCCCACTACACTTTCTTTTAGTATGTTATTAACTCATAGTACTAAAGGTAACTCTTAAAAAGTTCCTGTTTTAAGAACTCATTTAAAGAACCGACATTGTTTTACAGCAGTTATCCAACGAGTTTTGTTTTCTGACCTGCTAAAATTGGTCAGCTTCCTGCTAGGTCCTTGTTGACATGTTCAGAACTCTTGTGGCCTATATTCTGAAAGCTATACCTAAGGACAGCCTATGTGAAGTCAGTTTGTGTGTCTAATCTCTCGGCATACTGCAGATCAGTAACAGTGGTAGAAGCAGGGCCCATCCTCTAATTAAGGTGAGTGCAGGATTTGGTGTTGCTGGACACAAGAGTTAGTTGTAGTTATACAGTTATAGTACCAAGATTACTTTTAGTCCATTCTTTCAGGAGTCTTTTAAGGCTTCAGGACTGCTAATGAAAATACTGCTGTTTGCCAAGTGCAAAGGAAGGACCTGGAGAAAGTGTCTCAGAGGTCAGCAGTTCATTTGCTAATGGGCTTGAGAAAGAGCAGTAGGACTTTGGAGTGGATGCAGGAAGGAATGGGTGGTCAGAGGAAGACATCAAGCTAGAAGCATGCATTCACATAGCTTTGCATCGCTACAGGCTACACCATGGCTGCTCTCTGCTGAGGGGACTGATGGCTCTCTAAGATCAGAGTGATGGCTCTGTGTTTGGAGACGGGTGTGGCCAGTTGAAACATAGCAGGCAGATGTGGAAATAGAAAAGCACTCTCAGGGTGCTGCATTTCTGAAGATGCATTCAGGTGCAACAGAATGATTTTCTCTGCAATCTGGCTTGTTGACAGTCTGCCCCCACCCTTTTAGCCTTAGACTTTCCACCTTAACCTAGTTATCAGAATATCACAAGTGACAGTTTCCTGAGAAACTAGACACCAAGGATCATTGTCTAGGACCTCACAGACAGAGGCACAGTCTGAGAAAAGTGTCTTTGCAGAGACAGAGTGATGGACATGGTCCCCCAACACTTCAGCTGAGCCCTTTTAGTCCAACTGATTCAGCAGTGCCAGCTTTTTGCTGAACCAGCGCCTGGGGCCCACCCATTGTACATCTTCTGGATGGGTCATTCTTTCCCAGTCTTGACTGTTGCATAACCCATGTTCCATATGTATAATTGACAGTAATGAGGTTCAGCTTTTCCCCACTCCAAAAGCACTTTGGTTCTTTGTGTTTTGACAGTCTTTAGAGGGCAAGTTCAACTCCTTTCAATGCATCTTTAGTCAGACAATAAATCAGGATCCTTTTCCATTTGTTCTCCTGCTGGAGTGGAAGTTAAGAAGTGCCATAACTGTGAACAGGCAGTAATCCAGTATCTTAGGCCACGTTCATTTTCCCTCCTGCATGAGAGTTATTGTTGAGCATGAAATATGTGGCACACTTCTCCCAGTACAGTTCATGTGCTTCAGTGTCTTAATTCATTGCTATGGGACTTTTCAGGTGTAAAAGATGCTGTTCTGTATGAAAAATGAATTATTGTGTCTCATCAGTGGATAGCCCTTCAGTATATGATGAATTATTTCTGCTATTTGGCTGCCACTCTTGTGTTCCACCAAGAACAGTCCTTTACTGTGCCAGATAGTCTTACATTCTCATTTCTAGCTGGTGTTTTCCCAGGGCTTCAGACATCTACTGAAGGAAGAAATAAGCCTGTTCAGATGTACAGGGCAGGGCTACCAGTGGGCTCTGCAATAAACATGCTTGAAGCCTTTTCCGAACTATACGTTAACATACAGAAACTGAGTCAGAGAAGTAAAGTGCTTTTCCAGCAAATCCGTAAAAGCATAGAAGATTTCTGTCTCTTCTGGGATTTATGTTTGACCTGAAAAACCTTCGTGTTGATTTCTCTGCAGCATTTCTCTTCCCACCAAGAGAAGAAGAGACAGAGCAACACTAGCCAGAAGGGAAAGATAGCTGGCTAAGTTGCCTCACAAAAGAGATGGAGACACCAGCTAGCTCCCCTTCCCTACCATACACAACCCCACAGTTTGTCTCTTCTCTTTGTTTTGTAGTGTGGGAGTTGATGGATTTGGTCAGTCACCAGGGGTTCCTGGCCGCCCAGCCACCGCGTACGGATACCGCCCAGACGAACCTTACTACTACAGCTACGGGGCACGATAAATCAGCTTGCTCTGCAGTCCTGCAGCAAGCAGTGTGTGCATAGCCAGCAGGAGATCTGTCCCTTGGTAATGCATGATTGTACCACAACGGGTCCAGCATTATGTATCCTTTGGTGTGTGTAGCTCCAGGTAACCTTAGCCTTTCTGGGTCCAGTGTTGTCGTGACAGTGTTTGTTCTTTGTTACCTTTTTTTTTCTTTTGTACAATATTTGCTCTGTGATTTGAAAGCAGGAGTTGGAGAGCTACTGGACTGGAAAGTGTCACATTGTGTATATTAAGCTACTAATTTAATTTCTATTAAATATAAAAACCTGTGTGGTGAGCAGTGGTGAATGTGTTCTAACCAACATTGGGTTTGTTTTACAAGGCCTTTAAGAAGAAAGCTTCACATGAAGCATGTTTAACATGGACCGTTTCCCGCTAACACTTAAGTAACAGGAACACTGTTTAAGCTTCAGCATCTCCTGGCACTGCCCTGACACGTGCTTACCAAAGTCCAGTCCTGGGTCTGAAGACTTTAATAATGGAAAGATGGCACAGATTCACTCCCCTGGAGTTTCAAATGTTTACCATCTAGTTTAAATGCTTGAAAACACTTAAAATTAGAAACTACAACAAAATACCTTTAGCATAATGTTTAAATAGAATTCTGTGGGTTCAGAGAAGAAAGCCACATCCTGAGGACTAGCAAGAGAAAACAACACTGTAACTTGGCTCAGAATCCAGCTGCAGAGCTTTTCCCTCAGCTTCCCCAACTGAAATAGAGACACATGCTGTCCTACTTCTTCACAGTGACCACTGACCAAGCAGCAGAGACAGGCCAAGACACCTTCATATTAGTCTTGCACTGTGGTGGTTGTGTTAAGACATGTTTTGAAACATACTATGTGCAGAGTTCTGGCTAAAGCTGCTCTTGAGTTGTGTCCCCACATCCATAACATACAGGAGAAAGCCACAGCCACCCAGGCAGCAGTTCAGATTTTCAGTTTTGAAAAGAAAACCTACCTCCACCTCATCATTGTTGTGTATATGGCTGTTGATTTCAAGAATGGTTCCTCTTCCCTTTTCTTCCTCATTTCTAGCTCAGACAGGCTTGCATCAGAGGCTGATGCCACGAATGCTTCTTCACCTAGGAAGGTGATCTTCAGAGGCATGGGGTTGTTTAGGAAGTCGACAGACTGTTAGTCTTTCACTTTAATAATCTCTTTGGAGTTCAGGCTGTTTGGAAAGCTTGCCCTATCTCTTGCAAGCATGCAGGTACTGCTGTAAGCCCTGTTGCTCTCTGTGTCCCGTGCTGCATGGCTGGACATTATTCTGAAATTAGCCTTGGTATTTCTTACCAGTTGTCAGCCTCCTCCCCATGCTGGCATCACATTCATGACTTTGCTGGACGCAGGCGGAAGAACAGTATGGCAAAGATTAGTATTCTTAAAAATCATTTTCTATACAATTTTTAACTGAGTTCTTTTGCGGTTTCTTAGAACCATATCCCCAAGCATCCAGACGTCCAGGGTTGGTGACTCAATGTGGTGCTTGGGGATATGGTTTAGGATACCCCTTGTAGAGTAGGGCTGTCGGTTGGACTTGGTGATCCTGAGGGTCTTTTCCAACCTGAATGTTTCTGTGATTCTGTAATGGGTTTCTGGTGCTGTACCTTTCTAGATTCTTTCCCTTGGTCTGAGCCCACGCTCTGCCTGCCTAGCAGTTGTGCCACATTTAGTCAAAAGCTTTTAGATATTTTTATAGTTATAGCTGTGAGAGAAATTACCCAAATGACATATTCAGACACAGGCTTTTCTTCTGAGGCTGGCACTCACTCGTCAGGCTTTCCCAGAAAATTAGTGAGAAGTTATTTAAAGCAGTTGCCCTTGTAGAATGTGTTTTGGAGGGAGGGGAAAAAAAAGAGTCCTTGGAGTATATGCAAACTATCAATGAAACTGAAGGAGCCTTTAATTGGAAGCTTCAGGTTAATGAGGAACTACAGTTGAGCTTCAGCAAGTGGACGGGTGTCTGTAATTGTAATACAGTTGTGACCATGCTGAGAATAAATGGCAGTGGAAAAATCTCTGGCTACATTTGTAGTATTCAATGTTAAGAGTTTATGAGAAAAGAATAAAAGATCAAGTATTTGTAGCTTTGCCTGGCAGCAGCTTAGAGAAGAACATCATTTATCTGCGAGCAGAGCTTGGTAAAAATTACTCAGCACTTAGTAGCCTGAGGACAGAGCCTGCTAGCCAAGATGAAAACCAGCTGTGCCACTATACTCTCTAAGGCAGGAGAGAGGCTGGTTTTCCCTTTAATTACAGTTCCTGAGCCAAAAAGGGGAAAAAAGATATGAGCACATAGACTTTTCAATTTATATCACATTTCCTGTGGGTGTCAGAGGCAGACTGGAGAGTCTGACCTGTAGGGTAACTTTTTAATTATCTGTATTTATGGATTCAGCCCCTGAGCACTTTATCCTGCACAAAATGGGGCGAGGGATCTGCTTTCTTTTAGCAACTTCCACAACTTTTGTCCTTTCCTCCTCTTCCTGCTTTCTCTCCCTGACTTTGTATAGCTCCTCTTTTCTTTCCCTACAAGCAGCAATCCCTAACCATCCCAAGAGTATCCTCTTTCCCAGTCATGCTGCTAATTTAATTAATGAGTTTGGTTAGGCAGGTATTTTGGATATAATGAGGCTGTAAAGTTAACAGCACGGTGAAGTAAGCACAGGCTGAGAAGCTGGTAGGTCTGTTAGCTATTACTCAGGCTTTCTGCAGCTGTACAGTATCATTTCAGTGAGCAATCTACTTAATGCAACAGCCTAAGATCTTGTTTGAAATTATTACCTGTGCCACACTGGAACTTTGGAGCTTTCGGGGGAGCAGAGGGCGAGGAAAGGCAAAAGTAAACAAATACCCTTGGCCTGGAGAGCTTGTGAAGGACCCGATTCAGTCTTTTAAATTCTGGTATGTGCACAGAGCTGTCTGGTAGCAGTTTAACATGTGCATTTCATTCTGGAATAAGTCTGCCATGATTCTGCTTAATTTAATCCACTCTGGATTAAATGAAACAGGAACAAGATGTATTTTATTCTGGAATAAGCAGGACAAGCTCTGTATAGATACCAGAGATTTCAAGCCCCACTGGCAGGTTCTTTAATGGAATTCCCATGATATACCACTGGTTAAGCTCAGCTGTCCTCTCTTCATGGGAGAAGGCTGAGACTACCTAGAGCCTTCACTCCTTCCATGACCGTCCTCTAGAAAAATAAAATGCAGTAGAGCTGACTTGTCAGTGCAACTTAAACTGCAGCTGTCGGCTCTTAAAGTTGTTCCAGTTTGCTCATTTTCCCTTTGTGAGGTTAAGGAGAAAGCTTTGGAGGCAACCAGAGGGGTATCGGAGCTGCATGCCTGCGTGGGCAGTGGAAGACAGCACTGCATGGCATGTAGTCTGCAGGTAGAAGGTGATGTTTGCAACCATTCAGTCAAGAAATGAGAGCTTAAATGAGAATGTGGACTTCTCTGGAGTTGGTACATTGCAGTCTCTGTCCCTAGAAAAGAGAAACTCACTTCTGTTTATTGAGAAATGGAGTACCTCAGAAATACCCTCTTCAGGAAAAAGCTCCTGTTGTGCAGTTGTAACTAACATGACCCTGCAGCAAGAGGACATCACTGGAAAAGACATCAGCTGCAGTTCAGATTGGTGCTGGGAGCACCACCTCAGTCCTTTTTCTTCCCTCTGCCCTTTCCAAAAGGCCCTGTGGCCTGCAAGAGGAAGAGCTGAGAACAGTTCTACAGTGCTCCTAACTGTCCCCTTAGACCTTACAGGCTCTATTCCATAGATGTGCTTCTTGTCCCATCCTTCTCTAGATACTAGCTTCCTGTCTCTCCATTAGGCCAGCTTTTTCTTGCCCAGATGACTTAAATAACCAGTTACAAACCTAATGAGACACTTGCTAAGAGCTCTGTGATCCTGCAAGTTCCTTGCCTACTATTTCTTCTTCTTCCTTTGAAAGAAAAGGAAGAGGTTTCACATCTACCTCACTAAGTCCTGAGTTACTCTCTAGCAGAGTTTACGTTGGCTGTGCTGAGGAAAGGCACATTGCAGAGTTTGAAGGACAGAAGTCCAGCTGCTGTGTTTGCACAGCACCAAACACACCAGGGGCCTGGTCAGAATACATGCCCCAGTATCTCTTCAGTTTGAGATGGACAAATGGACTCACATGGGATAAGATAAAGGGAAGGAGGCTGTCCAGCAAAGTATGTCATAAATGGTGCAAAGCAGCCAAGGTTTCCTGAAAGCCACATCAATTACACTACAGCCTGAAGCCGGGAGCCAAGTGCTATGAGGAGAAACCAGTTGTTGCTTATTAAGAGTCATTTGTCTTTATCTACAGTTTTTCAGGTCTTCCACATTCCTGCCTTTCCCCTGCCATGGGCATATGCACAGAGGACATACAAATCCATGCCTGAGCCCTAGAATAAACTGTGGTAGGGAATGTCTGCAGTCCCCCTTATTCTGTGCTTTGGGACCAGGGTCCTTTGGTGTGACTGTCCCATTTCGGCCTAAAGACTTTGT
This sequence comes from Semnornis frantzii, assembly GCA_013399775.1. Lineage (NCBI taxonomy): Eukaryota > Metazoa > Chordata > Aves > Piciformes > Ramphastidae > Semnornis > Semnornis frantzii. Next base: position 30,354 of record VWYK01055798.1, on the reverse strand, counting down.
CTTTTTCCTACCTTTGAATGAGGGAGGTGGCATATCTGAACTTATTTTAGTTTCTGTCCCTGTATGCATTTTGTTACCCCATAATATGTGACAAACTTTGCCTCACACAAGCACCTCTCCTGTGCCTTCCTGCTCCCATCACTTTTCTGCTTCATTTAAAAAGACCCAAATCACCCAGCTTCCCAGTATGTCCTTCTGCCAGAGGATTGGACTCCTCCTACACTCTGCCCTTCGTTACCCTGACATGCCAGCGCACAGACCTCACAGTGCACAGCTCTAAAAGAAAACCTTCATCTGGTCTAGCTTAAACATACCATGAAGCTCAGCTGAGTGGAGCTCGGGTGTGGAACTGAGGCGATCTCTTCTGTCATGATACCTCTGTCATGCTGAAGGCACTCTAGCATAAGTGAGCCTGCTGCCAGCAGACCTGTATCTCTGGGGGCATCTGCACATGTCTCTGGGCATGGACTGGAACTCTGCTTGAAAGAGGGGAAAATCTACTGCTAAAGAATATGCTATGCAGAGTCTGTGCCAGATTTGACAGCACAAAATTTAATGGAGGTTAAACTGGTGGAGTTTAGTTACTAAAGCAAGCCAAGGAGTTAAGCACCTCTTAGACCACCTTTGTTAAACCACTGCCATTGCCATTAAATCTTTGTCTAGACAAGGCCACAGGTATGGGGTGTGCTGCTGGGCCCTCCTTGCTCTAAGCATTAGGTTCAAAATGTTTGAGCAAACCACATCCTAATGCCCTGGCGCTGCATGAAACTGGAATAACACTGGTGATATGAAAATGGTGTGTGAAAAGCCCAGACCTCCCACTGCACTGCAGTAATTCCTTTCAACCTTCCTTAGGCTGTCCAAAACACTCACATGAAATCTCTCCCCAGAGTCCCTTTACTCTGCAACATGGAGAGCAATTAGTTTTAATGGCATTAAATAGATCTCCTTATGATGCAGGAGTTACACCACCAAAGCAAAGGTGTGGGGCTCGGGGCAGTGCGCAGGAGATGTGTTAGACAGACCACCTGCCTCACGTGCGCTGTTTTCACCCTGTCGCCCACCCCTCCTTTTGGGCTGGTGGGGAAGCTATTGCTTGAGTCCCTGTAGCAGTGGTGTGGGAGCTGAGCAGGGAAGCTGTGGGAGGAAATTAGCTCGCTAAATGGTGGTGGTGAAAAAATGCTGGTGGATGAAAAGCTGTACACAAGTCAGCGATGTGCAGCTGCACACTCACATCCTGGGCTGCATCAAAAGAAGTGTGTCAAGCAGGACAAGGGAGGTGGTTCTGCCACTCCATGATGGTCAGACCCCATCTGCAGTGCAGTGTCCAGCTCTGGGATCCTCAGCACAGGAAATACATGGACCTGTTACACTGGGGCAAGAGAAGGCCACATAAATGATCAGAGGCATGGAACACCTCTGCTGTGAAGAATGGCTTAAAGAGTTGGGAGAAAATAAGGCTCCAGGGAGACCTTACTGGGCCTTTCAGTACTTAAAGGGGCCTATAATGAGGATAGGGACAGACTATAGCAGGACCTGTTGTGGCAGGACAAAAGGTGATGGATTCAAACTAAAAGAGGGGAGGTTTAGACTAAGGAACAGCTGCTTCATGTTGAGGGTGGTGAAACACTGGCCCGGCCATATTGCCAAAAGAGGTGGTAGATGCCCTGTCCCTGCAAATATCCCAGGTAGGGATGGACAGGGCTATGTGCAGCCTGATCCAATTAAAGATGCCCCTGCTCACTGCAGGAGGGTTGGACTAGATAAGCTTTAAAGGCCTCTTCCGTCATTCTAAATGCATCCGAGGACAGGAAGTTGCTGTTATATGCCAAGGAGGCAGACACCTATTCCCCAAGCACCCGAGGCCCACAGCTCACAAGCGGCACAGCTCGCTCCCCCAAAGGGCTCCGGCGGTGGGTTCGGCCTGCTCTCCGCGCCTGCGGCAGACGCGGAGGACGCCGCTGGCCGGGCGCAGCTCGCAGCTGCTGTGGATCCTGCACCGCAGCGTGGACGGGAGCCGCGGGGCTGTCCCGAGCCCAGGCTGCGCAGAGGGTTGGGCTGCGATTCCCGCCGGTGTTCTGCTAATGCTACGATTCCCACAACAAAACCGGTCACGGCCCCTTTGCGGGCCACGCCCCCAAACAAGATGGTCACCCTCGCGGTCGCTTCGCCTCGTCCCGCCCGCCGCCAGGGGGCGCGCAAGGCTGCCAGTGGCGCTCTGCCTTCCTGCCTCTGTGATGCGCCGCTTGCCGGAAGCGCGAATCGGCGGCCGGGCTGTGAGGGAAGAACGGCCGGCGGGACCGAGGCGGCGGGGAGCAGGTGCGGAGCGGGCCGAGACGGGGGACAGGCAGCGGGAATGATGGAGGCAGGGAGTGGTAGGTGGGAGAGGCCAGTGGGAGTGACCGCTAATGAGGGACTGAGGGAAATGGGGGTGGCGGCGAGGGTAACCGTGGCTCCGCTCCTCCACCCGCCCCTCGTCGCCCCAGGTCCCGGCGGCTCCGCTCCCTTGGTGCCTGGGCAGTGAGTGTCCAGGCTGTCCCCGACCTGGCGCTGCCCACGGGAAGCGGGCCCGGGGTGCGGGCACTCTGACCTCTGCCTGGGCCGCGGTCGGTGCCTCGGACCTCGCAGAGGAGGGCCCTGGCAGCCGGCTCACACGGTGGTGACGCTGTCCTCCCTTGGCGCGCGCCTTTACGCCTCGCAGGTGCAAACCTGTCTTTGCTGGGAAGGAGGCACCACCGGCGACTGTCGTCGTTTTCAGTGCCGCTGTAGGCAGCGGCGTTGTTCCCGCTGGCTGGTGTTCCTCTGGTGTTTCTCGGGAAACTCTCCCTGTTAAAATGCTTGTCCCGTCCTGCTGCCTGCTGTCCGGCGTTGTGCCGCCCTTCGGAAGGCGCAATAAATCGCATCCTTTCCCTGAGAGGCCCTTGCCTGCTGATCGCCCACCTGCCCGCCTTCGTGGTGCTGCTTGCGCTAGGTGCCCGCTGGACGTGGGAGCTGCCTCCTTGGAAAGCTCTCTGCCTTTGGGAACAAAACTGCCGTCAGCGGCTTCCAGGAGGCTCTACTGGCACGAGAAGCGGCGTGCAGGGCGAGGGAGAGTCGGAAACAGCCTCACTTGTAGCTGTGGAGCAGCAGGGCTTAGTGTGTGTGTTTTGGGTTAATACCTCGTACTTGGGGAGGGGTAGCAGTCTACAAAGAAGCTAAATTGAGATTCCGGCTAACACTGTAGTGGCAAACCCAAATTGTTATGAGCTACCAGTCCCTCTGGCTTTCCCTGCTGGGCTCATCTCCATCCTGAAGTGTACTGTGTGTTACATTTTGTGTGCTTGTTTACAATTTATGAAAAATAAGAAATCAGAGAGTTCAAATGTGGATAATGCCCTTAGCCCACAAAGCGCACACAGTCCTTACACGCCGGAATTGTGTGACTGACAGTTTATCTTAGCATCAGGGGAGTTCTTCTATGGGTTTTAGCCTACCTGGGTGTACACCTTTGAAAATTGTTTGTCTGATGGAGTTTCAGCACTTAAAGTGTTTTGGAGTGCTGTGAAAAAGAAAAGAAACCAACTGCAGCTTTCTCAAAGCTGATGCATTCCTGAAAAATCACAGAAACATTCAGGTTGGAAAAGACCCTCACAATCAAGTCCAACCTATAACCCTGCTCTACAAGGTTCACCCTAAACCATATCCTCAAGCACCAAATCCAAACAACCTTTAAACACATCTGGGGTTGGTGACTCAACCACCTCCCTGGGCAGCCCATTGCAATGCCTGCGCACTCTTTCTCTGGAAATTTTTTTTTCTTTATATCTAGTCTAAACCTACCCAGTCACAGCTTGAAATGCAGCTTGTGTCTCTCCAGGCTGCTGCTGCTGCTGCTTGGTTGGTAGAATCTGATCACTTGAAGGTGCTCGTTCCTTGACACCAAGAGGGGCTGGGCTCCTCCTGAGAGGTGGCTACCTGAAGCAAGAGATGCTTATTTGGAGCTGGTGGTTGTGCAGTGGTGCTGAAGTAGATCACAGTTACTTGGAATGACTCTCATGCTACAATATTTCTGAACTGTGGGTGCCTCTGAAGCCAAAGTTGTCACTGGTGAGTGTGTCCACATGTATTTGGAGGAGCATGAGGCACTAGGTCAGCTCAGGTATTTTTAGCTGTTTTGTGCAAAATCTAAGCAATAACTGCAGTAGAGCCAGGGAACAAGGCAGCGCTGGAAAGAGCAGGGAATGCAGTTGAGTGTACTCACCTGTGCCAAGGAGGAGCTGCTGGTGCTGTTGCAAACAGGTGTGGAAGGTTAACCTGGGCTGACCCAGAGCAGAGCTCCCAGGGACTGCTGAGAGGAAGCCCTTCATCCAGGGGCAGTGTGAATCCCTCTGTGCCCAGGAGATCACTAGAAAGCCCTTTTTAGAAATGTGTTTGACTGCTGTGTGGTGCTTCTTTTCCACTTGTTCTCCACTCTGTGTAGTGCTGGGGAGCTGCAGTTTAGGCTTCTATAGCTTTTTCTCTACTATTTAAAGATCACAGTAAAGGAACTGGCACTGAAATGGTGCAGACCCATGTCTTGACACTCGAGGGGATAGAACAGTGGGAAGTTGAGTGTTCTGTAGTTAACTTAGTGCTAGATTTTAGGTGGGTCAGGACACAAGCTCAATTTAATAAAAAACAAACAATATTTCAGACCACAGTGGTGGTTTTATGCTCTGAAGGGTTAAGATTTGCTCACATGAAACAGTGAAGACCTGTAATGTGTTCTGGTTCCCTTGTCTCTGGTGTTTCTAGGGTCCATTTCCCACAGCACACCTGGAGTTGTAGGGACCTGTTTGTTACAGAGCAGTTAGCTAACAAAGGCAATTAAAGGATGGATGAGCAGGGGTTTGTATGAAGCCTATTAATGAGGCTCCTTCCCAGTACTCCTGTTGGCTAGCGAGGTTGTGCAGTTGGCATATTTACGTTTAATGAAAACACCAGATCCTAACATGCTTAAATATATGGGGCATTTTGGGGAGAAGGGGGGAAATAATTTAGGTAATTAATTCTTAACGGAAGCAGTGGAAAGAATACAGGGAACCATAACAGACCATCTCTCTCCTAAAAGCTCTAGGTGCTGCTGACCTCTGAGCTCCTAGGAGAGGCAGATTTAGAGGTGCAGGACAGAGACCAGAGCAGCAGCTTCACTGGATCAGCTTGATCAGGGAGCTGAGAGACTCCTGTGCTGTTGCCCTCCTGAAGCCTCACGACATAGCTGGAAACAACCACCATAATGATATTGTCTAATTGCACAAAATGCATGGGGTTGGTCAGCTTTTTCCCCACCTCTCCTGAAAACTGAGGTTGTTCTCTCCTCTCTCACCAGAGATCATTTGCTAGCCTGTGTGCAGAGCAGTGCTTGGGGTCTGGGCCGTGGACTGATCACAAGCCTGGCTACAGAGCTCAGTTAGTGCTTTCTGAGAGAGCCTCTGCAATCAGCATGTTTGTTTTACTAGTTTTGTGTGCAAGGAAGCAGCACAAAAATCTGTGTCAGCCTCTTCCTGACAGAGGCTATGGGAGGAAGGAGGGGTTAGCAAGCAGATGGAATATTTGTCAGGTGGGGAGAAGGTAAACTGGGAGTAAGAGGGAAGGGTATGCTGCTGGATAGGGTTACCTGACTCTAGCTTCACTGCAATCCTCTCTGGCTTGGAGAGGTGAGGAATGGCTGCTTCTAAAGCTGCAAACAGGTGCTGCTTGTGCACTAGGGCCATGGCAGTCACAGTTTCTAACTGCTGCCTGGGCTTAATCCCAATTTGATCTCTGGAGTAGGTGTCTGCATGACTGGGGTGTCTTGTGGATCCTGGTAGTCACATCAAGGACTAGTTGTGGATGCCATATTGTCTGTTCATTGTCTGTGCATCTCTGGCAGATGGCGATATCTGATGGTGATGCTGAGATAGAGGCCAGGACAGTCCTAGCTCCTCTTAGAAGGAAATTCTTTACGGTGAGGATGGTAAGACACTGTGAACAGGTTGCCCAAGAAAATTGTTCAAGGCCAGGTTGGATGAGGTCTTGAGCAACCTGGTTTAGTGGAATGTGTCCCTGCCCATAGCAGGTAGGTTGGAACTCTACAAATGATCTTTAAGGTCCCTTCAAACCATTCTATGATTCCACAGCTATAGAGCTGTTCACTTCTTGATCCGAACCCACTCATGGACGCTGGATTTCCTTTACAATGAATGAAGATTTTATTCTTGTCCTTCAGCTGAAAGAGAGGATAGTGGCAGCAGGAGGTTCCTAATGACTGTCTCATGCTTTGCAGAAAATGCTCTGAAGGTGAACCGGACAGTACCCACTGGAACCAAGTCTCCCTGAAAAAAATCTTCCTTCACCCCAAGGCGTGTTTATCATCAAGAGGGGACCTCTGCAGCAGCTGAACTCTGCAAGTGATGGGCTCAGAGAACAGTGCTTTAAAGAGCTACACGCTGGAGGAGCCACCATTCACACTGCCAACGGGACACGCCATCTACCCAGCCGTCCTGCAAGATGGCAGACGTGCTTCTGTCTTTGTCTACAGGCGAGAGAACGAAGATAAGGTTCACAAAGCTGCCAAGGTACTGCACAGAGCCTGCCTGGGACATGCTGCTCAGAGCTGCCTCTCCTTTTACCATGAAAGGTTGGGAATCGGTTAATCAGGGTCAAACCTTTGGGGAGTGAGGGCAGGAGAAAAGGTTGAAAGTGCCGTGCAGGACGAAGGAGTGGGGTGGCAGCTGCAAAGCTCATTATGCACCACATGACATGAGGAGCGGTGGAAAGTGGAGTCGTGTTACTTTGCAGAGTGCTGGTCTTCTCCTGTGTGTCTGAGTCAGCCAACCAGTCCTCCGTGGGTGGATCTTGCCCAAAATACTGTGTTTATTCAGTGCAAGACTTTAGCTAGATGTGTTACAACGAGTTCTGCAATGAGTGGGTGAGTGTGCTGATTGTGTGGTGAGGAGCAGGAGTGGGCTGTCTAAATCCAAGCAGAAATGGTACAAGGCTAAGCTGTGCAGCCACAAGAGATGACCTGGAGATCTAACAGGTGGTTTTGTCTCTCGAAGCACCTGAAAACCCTGCGCCACCCTTGCCTTCTGCGTTTCCTGTCCTGTACTGTGGAAGCAAATGGGATCCACCTGGTTACAGAGCGTGTGAAGCCTCTGGAGATGGTCCTGGAAACACTCTCTTCTGCAGAAATCTGTGCAGGGATCTATGATGTATTGCTGGCACTCATCTTCCTCCACGACAGGGTAGGTACCACTAGCAACACTCATCAGGCTTCTTTAGGAGCCAGGTAAAATGTACTAGGAGAGGCTCGTCCCTGGGCTTGCCCTGATCACCGTCTCCTTCCTGATTCCTCACAATGACAGACCCACACCTGACAGTTCTTTTAGGCTGAAACTGCTCAAATCCTTGCTGCTTCGTAGGAGGAAGGGTGACTGAAAATGCTGTAGGGTTTGGAAGAAAGGGAGCATATCTCCACTGATGAATTGCCATCTGCTTGCAGTGCTGCTTACTTCAGGGGTGTGGAATTGCTTGGCCTTGGCATTCATTTACAGCTGTTGCCACATGTCAGACATTGGTGTCACTGCTCCTCTGTTTTGGCATCATGTGTTTGTCCAGGACTGCAGATAAATCCCTGCTCAGACCGCAGCTTTTTGTTCGTAGCTGGATGTACACTTGCATTGCAAAGGCTGTGACAGAGCTTTGTCCACTCAAGAACCCCAGCCCTTCTGTCTGGTACCTGCTAGTCACCTACCAAATCCCAAAGGACCCTTAGAATTCTGTGCTTTTGGACAGCTTTCCTTCAGCTCCTCGCAGCACCTTGTTAGTGGTGATCAAAATTTTACATCTTTATCTATTCCCAAGCCTGTTACTTCCTTTTTCATCTCCTCTGTTTTCTTTTTGGTATGTTTTAGGGAAACCTAACCCATAACAATGTCTGTCTATCATCCGTGTTTGTAAGTGAAGATGGGCACTGGAAGCTGGGAGGAATGGAAACAGTCTGTAACTTCACTGAAGCCACCCCAGAGGTAAGAGCCAAGCAAAGGCCACCCTCTTGATGCCCAGGACTGGGCTTCTGGCCTGCTGAAGCTGGCCAGCTATGGGTGTGAAGACCCAAGTCTTTCCACTACTGAAGGCCCAGTCCTTTACTGCTGAATGTATTGGCTCATGTCCAGCTCTTACCTGGATCTTTGCTCTGAGGACACCATAAGTTTAAACTACAGTGTCTGCAAAACCAGAAGCTAATTCCCCAGAAAACAGCTACTTTTCCAAGGGAGACAACTGTCTGGAGGGAGGGGGTCATTTAAGACCCTGCAAAGTAAGAAATTTTTGCTCTTCTAGTCTGATTTAAAACAAACTAAGTAAAAAAAAAATTCTAGTGTGGGGCGTAAGGATCCAGGTTGGAGCTAACCCATAAGAAAGATAATTGAAATGGCTCCTTAGCTTTTTGCTGGCATCTTCATTACTTTTTACTGGTCTTAATGGAAGAATTCCTGGTTTGATTTCTGCTGCATGTTGTGCAGAGTCATTACTGCAGCCAGGCACTGTGAACATGTATTTCCTCGTCTACCAGTGGACCCACAGATTCTTCAGGAACCGTATTGAGTGTCCCTGGTGTGTGTCACCTTTCAGAAGGGATCAGGCAGACGTGCCTGGTACTTCACAACAATGCCAAGAGCATGGCAGTAAAAACTGACTGCTAAGGCTCCTTAAATCCTCTCCCCATTGGAGCAGCTCCGTGGGGATGGTAGAATGAGGACTGAGCTGGCCGCGATGCCCTGTCAGCTTGGTGCTTCACGCCTGCTCCATTTGTGTTTCCTGGCCACAATGCAGTCTGCCCTTGTGGCCAGCTCAAGGTGCAGGGGCAGACTTCTGCCACTTGTTCAGTTCTGACCTGTGGGAACAGCCTGTTCCACAGAGAAGTGGCTGGGGCAGCTCATGTCTCCTCTTCTCTCCTTGCAGTTCCTCTGTCAGGTCAAGTCAGTACGAGACCAGTCCTGCATCCCTTGTGAGGAGATGGTGAGTAACATCCCTTGCTGGAGAAACTTCTTGTGGCAAGGAGTAAAAGTGTGATGCTTAGCAAATAGTTTTCTTTCACACATTTTATTTCCTTATTCTTGAATGTGTGGAAGTGGCCATTGGATAAAACCTGAAGTTTACTCTCTTTCTTCCATCTCATCTCTGATTTGGGAATGGTGGTGTGCACAGGGAAGTGATAGAACAGCAGGTTCTGTGGGGTTTTTTTTTCATGCTTTAATGCTTCTACATCACCAAAGCTTTGCAGAATTAGAGTAGTTGCTGAGATTGTCCAGAGCACTGTGGTCTCATGGGTGCGCAGCTCTGTGTAACAGCCTATCACTTGTCACAGCACCTCCTATCCCTTAAGCATCCTGTGAATTGCCGGAGGAGTTCTTTCTCCCTCTAATGATCCTGTTTCCATAGAAATGTTGGAAGCTGCAGTTGCCGAGTGCATTCACCAGGGAGCTGTTCCATCCTTAGGTAGTTTCTCCTTTGGGTTATAAACTCCCCAGACAGTGGAGGTGTTTTTAGCAAATACCTGTAGGGTACTTAGTGGAGCTCTGGTGCTATAAAAGGAATTAGAGAGTGTATATGGTGGGGACAGGGATAGATTCTTCTGGAAACTACCAAGTATTTAATTAACTCCTTCCTTGCTGATCTTCTTGGGTTTATTTTCAGTCTGCAGAGTTCAAAATTCTGCCCAACAGCTGTGGGCACGCGAGGGATGCCTACGCCTTTGGAGCAATGGTCGAAAATCTCCTGACAGCCCTAGATGATCAGGGTGAGGAATGACACCTCTCTGGTTTGCTGTCAGCAGGCCTCTCTAGCTTCTTCCTTGTGTGTGCCAAGCCATTTGCCATATACTGCAGCTGGCAGGTGTGCTTCAGCTGGCAGAGGTGCTGCAGGTTCAGTTGCCATTGCAAGTTCTTTGTATTTGCCAAGTTAAAACACAGACTTTGGCTTCTGCTGTGTTCCCCTTTTCTTGCATCTGAATGTGGCCTGATGTGACCAGAGGTCACCAGCCTATGTAACACGAGTGCAGCAGTCAGAGGTTTGCTTGGTCCTGCCCTAGTAGCTGCTCCATCGAGGGTTGTGGAGGCAGGCATGTGGGTGTTGTGTACCACAGCCGAGCTGGGGGTACTGTGTCCTAGCAGAGCAGGAAGCCTCTTGGGAGGGCAGCAGCATTCCCTTGTGCCCTGATATCCAAGCAGCTTAGGGGGAGAAATGGAAACACTGTCTTCTCTTCCATTAGGAATAAGACAGGAGGTAAATATAAGGTTATGGGAGGCTGGAGGACTCCTGAACATAGCTTATTCAGTGCTGAGGGAGAAGTCTAACTGTAGGTGCTCTGGATTTCAGTTTCAGCAGATATTCTCTCCAGCTTTCAGCAAACCTTGCACTGTACACTGCTGAATCCAGACCCAAAGTCTCGTCCACCACTGTCCAGCTTATTGTCTCATGAGTTCTTCAGGTAAGGGAAGGAATATCCTTGCCTGTCTGGGTATGTCTTGATACTGTCTGTTGCTGTGTAGTAGCTGTGTGACCTCTGCGAAGGTGCATTACTCATCAGGTGGGGAGTGCAGACTTAATCCTGCCCTCTTTCAGGGATCTTTGACAAGGACACACCTTAAATTAAGAAAGCATTATCAGCCTTCCAAATGAGTTGGTGACAGAAACATGTCCTGTAGTCACACAAAATCAGTTGGATCTCCCCAAGCTTGTAGGAGGTGGTGGATGATGTTCTAGAACAGAAAATTGTTAGTGATACTGCTGGAGCAAAGCAGGCTCTCAGATAGCCACACAGAGCTGTCAGCTGTCACCTCAGTGCTGCTCTGGGTGGTGGCATTAGTGCAGGGTGGCACTTTGCTCTCCTTCTTGCCCTTGTCAGATGGTCAGAGGTGGCTCATGATGCACTGGTGAGATCTCCCTGTGAACTGCTGGCTTCAAAGTGCAGCTTTTGGGTTAATTAGTCATACCATTATGCTGGTGTCCATGGTCCACCAGCACCTGATTTGTGTTCCTCTGTCTAGCACTCTGCTAAATGAAGGATGGAGATTTGCCATCTCTTTAGTTGTGGGTGGGTTTAGCATCAATAAGGATTACACTTGACAGCCTTCATTTTTGTGCTTAGGAATGATTTTCTGGAAGTTGTGAATTTTCTGAAGACCTTAACATTAAAGTCTGAGGAGGAAAAAACAGAATTTTTCAAGTAAGTGAGAGAAGTGTCATCTGGAAGCTTCTTACTTCAGAAATACTTCTGCCAAATGGGATTGTGAGGGAACCTGGGAAGGCTGGTGGCCAAAGAGGTGGTTCTTCAGATGGCAGTCTTTGATTGCTTTGGCAAAACACTGCTAGCTCTCTCATATTTCGGGTACTCCAGCCAAAGTAATGATTGCATCAGAGAAGAGATTCTCCTTACTTACTCTTTCCCCAGTTTCTCATGCATGATTTGGTGTTTGGGAGCAGCAGTACCTGGTGGGCTCTGCATCATTCCACACTCTCTGGCCTCCAGAGTGCTGCTGCACACAGCTGTACACACAGCAGTCTTTAAACTGCTACAGCCCCACCACTGTTGCTGGAGAACTGGTTAGAAATAGGCATGTGTTACTTCAGGGGTGCTTCTCTGAGTCCTGTCTGCTTGCTAGCAGCTGGGTGGAGCATCTGCAGGGCCAAGAAGAGAAGCCATCCCAGGGGCACAGAGACATGAAAAGGAAAGATTTTTTTCCATTGTCCACATTTTAATTGAGCTAATGCACATTGTGGGGGCATAATGCTGCCATTACCAACAAAAGTTGTTTTCTAGGTTCTCTTCCACCCACTCCAGCAGCACTGTCCCATCTCCCAATGCACCAGGGCTCAGCTTGAATCATTTGAAAAGCCTGTCTGTGTGCTGTAGTGATAACAGTAGAAGAGAAATCACAGTCTAACAGCATATCTGCTCGAGCTCGGGTCAGCACGTCCTCTCTGGAGCTGTCCCAGGCTCCTGCTGCTGCAGACAAAGGTCATCTGCTTGTCCTGCTTCAAAGCACTCTAAAATATGAGAGCTTCTTTTAATGTGCTGCAAAACCCCCAACCTTTCCCCTGCCTCGTTCTTAGAAGTAGCTCCATTTTAGATGTGGCTTTGCAAGAAAGGGAAATCCAGCACCAGGCATGTCTTGAGGCTGCAGGTCTTTTCCTTTAGCTGCCAACAAGAGGCTTGCTAACAAGAGAGGTTGTGTGAATTAATCTTATGGAGCCAGCCCTGCCTGGGTAAAGGTGCTGTATGTAATGGATGTCTTGGCTGCAGCAGTGCAGGAAAACCTGTTGTGGTGCCCAAGAAATGTTGTGGAAAGAAAAGGCCCTGTACCCATGGCTTTGTCTGGGCCTGAAAAAAAGGAGAAACTGAATTATTCTTTCTTTTTTTCCTTACGAAGGAGCCAGGGTGTTCCTACAGAGCTCTATTCCTGCCTGTTTGGTACTCCTGTGGTCACCACTGGTTGTAGCTAGTTTGATTCACTAGTGTGAGACTAAGTGAAGGATGTAAGAGGACAAAAGCAGTTGTAGCAGGAGTGTTCAGAAGGGTTCCCTCCATCTGTGTAGCAGCCTTGTTTACCAAGGGAGGAAATGAATACTCCCTTCAAGACAGGGCAGTGTTGCCCCTTTATTAGGCAGAGAGGCCTTCACAGCGTGTGCGGTCTTGCTCTTGGTCTCCTTCAGGACTAGAGAGCAGCACTAACTGCTACTGGTATTTTAAAAATGAAAATGCTACCAGGAAGAGCAGCTGCACAAAGCAAATTTTGTGACTTAAGTAACCACAACCCATGTTCTGTTTGCCACCCCTAAAATGTGTTAAACGAAAGTTGTTTCAAAGTGGGATTCGCTTTTTGCAAGGGCAGGTTGCCTCGTGCAGTGGGCAGAGAAGGCTTTTCTCAAGCAGGAGGAGGATTTTCTCAGTGCACCAGGCTGGGGGGGTGAGAGGACAACTCTTCTGCAGTAGTAACACTGTAGCACTTCATGGGAGGCAGCAGCTATGAGGCAGTTTTGATGCCACAGCAGCAGGCAGCTCCTTGGAGTGGGGAGCCTTTGTGTGCCAGCTGTGGGTGTGGTGGTGCTTCTGGATGCACTCCCGACAGCCCGTGATCCTCGTGTGGGGTTTTACAGGATGTGTCTCTGCCTCTGTTCCATGTTACCTTTGCCTGAAAGCCTCAGGCAGGCCAAAGCCTTGTCCTTCTGGATTAGACTACCTGCAGAGCCAGAGGCTGTGGTGGGATAGTGTCTCTAGGAGATGTGGCAGACACACAAACAGAGGCTAGAGCACTGTGAAGGGAAACAGCCAGGAAAGCATGGAAGGCTGCCTCCATACTAATTACTTTCTCCTGGAATGCAGATTCCTGCTGGACAGGGTGGCTGGCTTGTCAGAGGAGCTGATCGCGTCACGTCTGGTGCCTCTTCTACTCAATCAGCTTGTGTTTGCAGAACCTGTAGCTGTCAAGAGTTTTCTTCCTCATCTGCTGGGTCCAAAGAAAGGTGACCTTTAAATACTTAATCTCACTGCAGTTTTTACTGACAGGTTTGGAATGAATTCAGAGCAGTGGCTCCATCCAATTGAGGGAACAGTGGCATTTATTTAACCAGAACAAACACTGTAACATACAGAAGTGGAAAGGGCAGCTGTGCGCTCACCTGTGCCATCCGCTGCTCTGCTGATGCTGGAAGGAGAATTGGGAATTGCCTGGGCTCTTTCCCAGGTTTCTGTGTCACCTCAGGCTTTCCCAGTGGCTTTCCCTCTTCTCAGTTATCCTCTGCCTGCCCTTTTTTCTCCAACCACTGCACTCGTGTACAGGTGCTCAGTCTGTTCTCTCCTGTCAGAGGTGCTCAGTATGCCTTGCTGAATCTCCAGCAATCTCTGTCCCTGCTGTTTGACTCCCCTCTCTTAAAGACTTCCTAAATGGTCACTGGTGTCTCAGCCAAGCAGTACCTGTCTTGTGACTGCCTGAGCATTGGTCATGGGCAGTGCCACCTCTCCTCCTGCCCATCTCTTGTCAGCTGCTAACACAGCTTTTTAGGGATGTTGAGTCTGCTGTGGTTTCTCATTGAGCAGCTCCTGGGTGAGCTGTCTGTCATTGCTGAAGCAGTTTTTTTCCTATCTTCACCTCCCTTCCTAGAGCAAACTGGAGAGAGCCAGACCAGCTGCCTCCTGTCACCAGCCTTGTTCCAGACACATGTCATTCCTGTGCTGCTGAAGCTGTTTGAGGTTCACGAGGAGCATGTTCGAATGGTGTTGCTGTCTCACATTCATGCCTACGCAGAGCTGTTCTCCCGTGAGGAGTTGAAGAACATCATATTGCCCCAGGTTAGGCATAGCAAAACAGCACATAGTGTAGCCTGATTGCTGATGCTTGGGTTGGTCCTTAGCTTAAATCTCTTGGTGATGGGCAGCCTGCAACCTCCTTTCTGTGCAAGCCCTAACCCTTACACCCCATCCTGGCCTGGAGTATTGGTTTTGTTAAACCTGGTGCCCTCTGTCAGATGGTTATATCAGTACAGAATCCCAGCATCATAGGGGTTGGAAGGGACCTCTGAAGATCGTCTAGTTCAACCCCCACTGCTAAAGGAGGGCCATCCAGAGCAGGTTGCCCACATGGACTTTGAAAGTCTCCAGAGAAGAAGACTCCAACCTCTCTGGGCAGCCTGGTCCAGTGCTCCAGCACCCTGAGAGTCAAAAAGTTTTTCCTTACGTTTAAAGTAAAACCTCCTGTGTTCTGGTTTGTGCCTGTTGCCTCTTCTTCTGTTACCAGGCACCACTGAAAAAGAGTCTGACTCCAAGGTCAGTGATAGCCTTGACCGGCAGCTTCACAACAGGAAGTTGTGTTTGTTTCACACCACAGCTATCAAGAATGGAGGAGGAATCAGCCCACGCTCACGGTGCCTTGGCACTAATGTCAGCCACCCTCTTTAGCTCATCAAAGAGAAAGCTGATTCCATGCTACAGAATAATGTCCAGGCTCTACTGAGTGCTGTGGGAGACCATGGAAATGAAATGTGCTGCAAATATAACATTTAAAGGGGAAAGAAATAAAAAAAAGCAGAGTTGTCTGTTCTTGGTAACATGATTATATTCTTGGTGTAGGTCCTGCTGGGCCTTCGGGATACCAGTGATTCTATCGTCGCGATAACGCTGCACAGCTTAGCGGTTCTTGTCTCCCTGCTGGGACCTGAAGTGGTTGTAGGTGGAGAAAGAACAAAGATTTTCAAGAGCTCTGCACCAAGTTTCATGAAAACAGCTGATCTCTCCCCAGAAGGTAAACAATATGCTCGAAGTGCTCTCGGGTTTCTCTCCCATCCTGCTCAAGCAGTGTAGGCAGAGTTTCGTGGATGGTTAATTGAAAACAAGCTAATTGGCAGCTAAAGTTCAATTCCAAATGAGGTGCTGTTTATAGATAGAGAAGTGATCATAGAATTCTTTTGGTTGGGAAAAAACCCTCTAAGATCTTTGAGTTCAACCATCAGAATTATAAGAGCAGAGTTATATAAAATATTTTACATGTAGGAAATATGGAAAAAATTCAGTTTCTTTTAAGAATCTCTGCAGGTAAAGAGTATGTGTTTGTGGAAAAACTCTATTGCTTTTCTAAAGCACTTACATACTTCTTCAGGTAGTTGTTTAATATTCCCTTTGTCCTTCATGTTTGTGCATCAGTACATCTCATCGTTTCCCCCCATTTCTATTCATAGATTGGAAAAGGAATACGAATTTCCCTATTTTATCAGCTCTCAGGAGACTTTTCAGCTAATCCAAGCAAAGACTTGGCACCTGCCAGATCACTCAGACACAAGTGTACAAAGAGAGAGCTTTGCTGGATATTCCAACCTAGAGTGGCTGTGACTGGAGGCAGGAGCTGGTTTTTGTTCTATTGTAGATGTAGATACAAAGTGTAATGTGTGATTTAGATTAATCAAAGCATCAATGTTGGTGATGTGTGCACTGACAGCTACCACCTTTCCTTGATTAAAATCTCTGCCTGGCTCACGGCATTACTTTTCTTCACATTTAGCGTTTGGCTTACATGCTAACCTCAGGTTTATTTTTAAGAACAGATTTTAAATTAGACCCAGATACTGAAAAACAACTGAAAAAACAACTTCATTCTCAGCAGTGAGAGAAGACCTGCAGAAGAAAACAGTCCTACCGGCCAGACAAATGAGGCTTCATAGGCTGTTTGCTGAAGCCTCTAAAAGAATGTACAGAATTATAGAACATTAGGGGTTGGAAGGGACCTCCAGAGATTGAGTCCACACCCCCCCCTGTCAAAGCAGGACCTCCTGCTGCTGAAGCAGGGCCTTTTCTTGGGGCATTACAGGGAGGGGGCAGGTTCTGGGTGTCCTTCCCCATACCACGGGCCCTGCATCTTTGGCTGTGCTGGTAACTGCAGCATAGGCAGGCACAGGTGGCTGGGAATGGAGGTGAGCTACTGGCCCACACAATGCTGTTTTGGGATGGTGGACATGGCTGAGGCCAGTGCTGGTCAATCACTGCCACAGCTCCCTCCAGGCAACTGGGTACTTGCCAAGATGTCATCACTGGCTCGGTGAAGCAAATCAGCCTTGTGCAGCTTCCAAGCAGGGTGGTGGCTCCTGCCACCCCATCTCACCTTGAGGTGGTACATGGGAGGCTGTCACAGGACCTGCAGCATAGGACTCTTGTTCCTGTAAGCTGCCTTGCTCCTGTCCAGGCAAAAATGAGGGTTTGTTGAGTCATGGGAGTTTGCTCATGCTGTGAGCCACTGGGACTATCAGTGCTGTGCTTTTGGGTGAAGTAGGGTGAGGCTGGGGGTTGGACCCAGCTCAGCGGCAGAGACAGCATTCCTTAAACAGCGCTTCTGCTTACAATCAGTTTATTCATTGTATGTTTCTTGAAAGAACACATCAGCAGAAACTGCCCAAACTGTGCTGGCAGAGCTGCAGATGGCAAGCACAGGAGTATTGTATGAGGTACAGCTCAGGAGGTGCAGCTGTTGCGCTGCTGCCCCAGCCTTCACTCAGCATTGCTTGTGGCATTGTAACAACATTCAGTGCTGTGGGCAGATTCAACTAAGACTGACAACACACCTTGTGGACCTGGTGTCCTTTCTCCTCTTCCATCCTGCAGGGTCCCCAAGTCATGCTGTAAGCAATCAGACAAATCAAACCTCTTGGCCCTTGAAGAACCATTCTAGCGTGTTCCCAGCTGCTGGAAATGTACCCGCCAAGAAGCCTTCTGTGCGACAAGACAATCCACTGGCTTTAAAGACAGGTAAATCTTTGCCCCGGCTCTTCCTTTTTAGAAATCAAGTGCCCTACAAATGAAGTGTTGCTGGAAAATATATTAATTTTCCCTACATGTGGAACTGAAGAAGATTGAGTGAACCAAAGAAGGCAGCAGTGAAGGAAGAGTGACCTGTGACTAAGGAACTGTTACTTGGGCAGCTGACAGACTGCTGTCTGGCCTCCATTTTCTGTTTCCCTGCAGCAGGTTCTCTGCTGCTTTCACCCCTCCCACAGTTTAGCACATGCTAGATTTATAGGTCATGTTGTTCTGTGCCCTCAGAAGCTGCCTCAGTTCACTTTTGTGGTCATTTTCAGCCACCTGTAGCCTGTGAACAGTCTGCCTTTATTGCCACAGGGCTCTGAGATGAGCACCCTCTTTCACAGGCAGGCAGGGGCTGTGCTTTCTAGCGTGAGAGGAGTTCAGCACCAAAGCCTCTTTCCAGTCTGCTTTACTAGCTTATTTCTGTGCCACATGCTGCCTGTCATGTCAAGGAGCTCTAGGCATAGCTCTCTCTCTACACTTGCTCTCTCAAAATGAGTATATGATAATACCTTTGTGTTCCACAGTTGAGCAAGACACTCAGTCCTCCCTGAATGGAATTCCTGGAAGTGTTAACATGCTAGGGAGCAGCAGGAATTCCTTGACTACCTCCGAAAAGCCCACAGAGGAGTGGCCAGACTGGAGTGAGCCAGAGGAGACAGACACTGAGAAAACTGTGAACATTCAAATTCGGCCCCGAGAGCCACAGGGCAGGGTGGGACCTTATTTTGCTGAACATAACATAGAGGAAAAGCCTTGGGAAGACTTTGAGCCCAGCAGCCCTAGTCCTGAACTGTCCTCAGGAAACTGCTTCACTGTGACACAAGCTGATGCAGTTGAAATGCTAAGGCCCCTGCCAGGTACCCATCAACTGAGCAAAGAATTCAGAAACCTCAGGCTGAATCCCCCCACTGAGCCCTGCCCTGAAAACAGCTGGAGCAACAAGTGGGATCAGCAGGAACAACTGGGAGAAACTGTGCTGCCAAAAGCAACCTTTCAGGAAAGGTTGAAGTCAGCATCAGAGTCTGGCCTAGGAGAAGAATTCACAATCAAAGTAAAGAGGAAACCTGTGCAAGACCCTGAACTGGACTGGTTTGCTGACATGATCCCAGACATTAAACCCTCTTCATCTGTCTTGATTTTACCTGAAGTGAGGACAGAAGCAGTTGTGCCCAGTCACTGTGGTGTGGCATCCAGCAGAGAAGGTGCTTCCCAGGTGCTGTTTTCATCCAAATTTGCAGCAGCTGACATCATTGAGGTAAGAGGCTATAGTGGGGTTTAAGGGACTGCATGCTTGAGAGGATCCTAAAGTATGCACATATAGCCGAACACACTGTTGTAACACCAGCAGCTCCTTAATCAGAGGGTGGATAACCTGAGGAAATGTCAGCAGCACACAGCTGTGCATGAGTCTTTACCTGTGAATACAAGATGCTGGGCTCTGACTGATGCGTATCAGGCAGCAGGTAATTCAGCAGGCTCTCGGTCCAGGTGAGGGAATGGACAACTTTTGCAAGGCACCAACTAAGTTCTATCTCTAGCTTTTAATTTGTACTGCTGCATCTTGGGTGCAAGGAGCCTATACTGGGAGGGTACTTGGATCGCTAGACAGGTGGAAAACAGGGCTGGATCCTGTCTGCTGAACGGGTATGGCCTCATGCACAAACAAGAGGGGGTTTACAGGCATGAAAGGATGCTCAGGACTCACTCTTGCAGGAAGACTGAATAGCATTGTAAATAAGGGCCTGGAAACCAACACCTCAGGAATACAGATTAAAGCTTTTTTGGTGCTTTGCTTTCACGAAAGAATGGAGATATTTCTTCATTTCAGAGAACCAGAGGTGTTGTAAAACTGCATCTAAGCAAGCAATGAATTCCCTCTAGCCCCATCACAGAGACTTCAGAGTTGGCTTTTGTTTCCACAGAGGGAAAGTGTCACTGCCAGCACTGCTACCTACACCACCGAACTCAGCTAGGGAATAGGTGTTGATTTCAAGTTGTTTTGCTAACTCACCCTCAAGAGAGCTACCACAGGGGTAGCAGGCAGCACTGGGAGAGGAATCATAGATGTAAACTGGAAGTGCTTACAACATTCGAAAATAGCACACTTGATTTTTTGAGGTGCTGTTGTGCTATCAACCTCGTTCAGAGGGGAGAGTCACTCACTGTGATGCAGTGTACAGGTGACAGCCTGACAGCATCAGCATACAACAGGACAACAGCTGCTTCTTAGGGGAAAGCAAGCATCTAGTTGGCAGCATCCTGTTCTTAATGCAAAAATTATTTTGGTACCAGGAGCTCTGGCATCAATTTAAAGAAAAAAATAAGAACAACTCTGAGTTTGCTCTTGTCCTTCAGGTGTTTCCTTTTGTAGTTAAAAAACTTTTAAAACAGAAAAGTGCAAATGCTGGCACTTCACTTTTGGTCTTAGTTGTCCAGAATGCTGGAAGTTCCTCATGTCTTGCTTTGCCCTTGGATCTGCCTGGCTCCTGTGACTATACTCAGGACAGGAATACAGCACCCAAACTCTCTACAGCTACCTGAAAGGAGGTTGCGGTGACATGGGGGTCAGTCTCTTCACCCTAGTATCAGGTGATAGCACGAGAGGAAACAGCCTGAAATTGTGTTGGGGAGGTTTACATTGAATATTAGGAAAAATGTTTTTACTGAAAGAGTGGTCAGGCACTGGAATAAGATACTCAGGGAGGTGGTGGAATCACTCTGAAGGTGTTCAGAAAAAATGTGGCCATGGCACTTCAGGATATAGTTTAATGACCACGGTGGTGCTAGGTTGACAGTTGGACCTTGGAAGTCTTTTCCAACCAAACGGTTCTATGATTATAAATTGTTGGTAACTCTATGTGATTCTAGGCTGAAGCTGCAGGCTGGGGTGAAGAGGAGGAGTTGAACTGGGAAGATGTTACTAACTGGTGACAGGACTGAAAGTGATAAAGGCAATGTGTGGTGTGCTGGATTCTGTAAGAGAAGTCACTGCTACCCAAAATACAACAGATAAGTACCTCAGTGCTGCTTGGGCCAGAGGGCAGGCACTTGCTACAGCAGCCACAAGACCCTGTGGGGCCTGACATCCTGCAATGGATGCTCCTTTCCAGTCTGTGCCAAAACCCGCAGGGGTGAGGCCTGTACTCAAGCAATATGCCCAGCTGTGGTGCGTGCCACTGCCACCAGACAGAGGAACACTGTGATGGGTCTGTTGGTGCCAAGGTGCTGCTGGAGGCCGAGAGTGGTATAACTGTTCCAGAACTCATCCCTGCTCAAGAAAACTCCTGACAATAAATGAAAGTCACACTGAGTTCCCTGGCTAATGTGCCTTTTTCTTGGGTGTCCTTTCCCCCAAAATTAAAGCCCTTAGAAATGGCTCCTTTTACTCAACTTAAAATTGTAGCTAAAACGTTAAACTGCACATTCATCTTATTTCAGTTTATGCAAGTCCGTCAGTGGATAGCACAAGGATGGGAGGAACCATAGAGTGAAGGAGCACTGTGTGCAAACTACTTTCTGCTCCTGTGACCAATAAAGAGTATTTTCCTGAGATGACCCTTGCATGGAGTGGAACCAGCAGCAGAGGTACATTCAGAGAACAGCAGAGAGCCTTAAGTGGTTATTGAGTGTATTTTAAAATTAAGATTAAAAACATACTGCCTGGTCACCTGTACAGGACAGGAACAAAGGTAATTGCTGCTATTGGAACCAACTCAAACATTCCATGGGATTGTATTTTCAATACAAAGATGTTTATCGGTACACAATAACTTAGGAGAGTGAGCTCTACTCTAGCAATATACAAATTGACAGCTTGGATGCACAACAGTGTCCATTAAAATTTATCAGTCCTTCCAGCCAGGTAACTATGAAATTCAAGACAACATCTTGCACCTCAGGTCCTTTTGGCATATTAACCAAGACCCAGCAGAGCATGGCCCAGCATCACAGCTTTTTCTCCTCCAGCAGTCATGTGCAAAGGCATCTCTTCCCTCAGAACAGGGAGCTGAGCTGCATTACTGTCTCAGACCTGCTGAGCACCTTACCGTACACTGTCTCTGAGGGTGGCTACAGCTGTATGTAGAGCCTCCAGCTTCACTGCAAGCCAAGCAGGGGGTGAACCTTTCTGGAGCAGCAGCTTCACAGCCTCCACTGCTCTCTCCATCTTGCCTACTGCTGCCTTATACTGCTCCTCAGAGGGGGGGTGACATGCTCGTTTTGCCAGAGGCTGCAGATTTAAGTAAACGTGAGACATCATTTATAACATTCTACAGAAGTGATCAGTCTTCATCCAAATGCAAGAAAACCTTTAGCTGGAGAGGAGCTGCAAGAGACTCCTCCCCTGCCTTGTGAGAGTTCTTGCCAGCTGGCAGGCAGTGCAGAGCATTTAGGTATAATATTAAGGGCCAGGAGTGCACACAGAACATGGAGGGCAGCAAAACCATCTCAAACCTCTTTAGAGGTTTCCCAGAACTGATAGAAACTGACAGTAGAGCCTAGATAATTTAAAAGAAGTGCACCTACCTCTCCTGCTGACTCCAGTTCTCCATCCATTTTCTTAAACTCTGCACTGCAGATAATCCTTTCCTGCTTCAGGCGTTCTGTTCGTGCTTCCCTTGGCTCTTCTACTTGCCTCGTCTAGGGAGAAAGCCCCAGGAGAGGTAACTAAACCAAGGCAGCATTACCACCCTTCATAGGCTCTGTTTATATGCCACAACAAAGGGGAGGACAGGAGAGATCTTAACAGGCAAATCCAGGATCTCACAAAGTTCTGAGCAAGAGACTGAAGTTATCTACAACTCTGGTGTAGCATCACTGGCAGCCATCAGCTCATTAGCGAATGACCTGCTTGTCAAAAGCTGCTCACCAAGGATCACCCTGCATTTGGTTACAGCATGATAACCACCCCCTCTGACCTTTTGTCTCTGCTCTGCATGAGGAGCCATCTGCTCCTAGGAGTGTTTTTTCTAACCTGCAAGGAGGACTAAGATGTTTCGTACAAGTTCATTTAGCTTTCAGAAACTGATCCAGGAGTAACAGGGAATGAAATCGCACAAACTAAGTTATGAAATCCCTGTCTTTTGAATAAGTAACTGCTCTACAAGCACAGTTATTGGTGTACTTTTTTCATTTAAAGAGGGAAAAGCAAAGCATTTAAGTTGAAGGTGGGAAGTACTGGAAGAGCAGTGTGCATAGGAATGGTACTTGTTGAATCTACTGACTAAAGCAAGTAGCAAATTTAAACCAGATTCCAGTCAACAGAATAATTTAAACTTATTAAATCACCATGCAGATGATGTAGCTCCATACTGCTTACAATGGCTGTGCACATCATCAACTATATGAGCAGTAAAAGGGTCCAGCAACACACATACCTTAGCCAGAAAACTAACAACTTTGGTTTTAGCTTCTTCAGAATTCAGGCACTGAGGAACAACATCTTCATGGCTTGTTTCCTGTCAGAAAAGTTGAGTAATAGTTGTTCAGTACATTCATAGTAACAAAGCAATAAAGTAGAAAAATGCTTCAGTGACCTTCCTCCCCTGTTGCAACCAATGCTTACTTCTTACACTTCCAGCTCCTGAATCACTTAAAACTGCATTAGCCCTCATTACTTGTGATGCACAATAGCATCTGTAACACTAAGATCCAAACTGATTAGTGAAGAGCAGCAAATGTTTAAGACAGAGCTAATACCTGCAGCCAGAGATGTGCTTGTGCTTACCTCTGCAAAATGTGTGAATGCCTCCAGCGCATGCTGCTGAATCAGCCAGATCTGGTCAGCAAGCAGAGAAGCAAACAAACGCGACAGCTGGGGTACAACTTGCCTCTGGAAGAGGAACAAATACCTATCAGTTCCACAGAGTCAGTTGTGCTTACCTTACCATTTGACTTAATTTACCAGTAAAGAATTACTTCAAGGTCAAGGGACAGGTTTGTGAAATGCCAGAGTGCTACTGCCCTGTCCAGAAAGAAAGAAAACCTCGAAACAACAGGAAGGTGACAAGTTCTGTTCTTGGAATTTCAAATGCCAGACCTTTCTAACTGAGGTGAGAAGCAACAAGCAAATGAAGAAGCCAGGCATCCTGCATGTATTCAGCACATCTCAGCAGAAAATAAAACTGCCATAGACCATTACTAAGTCTCCAAGATGACTCTGTCCTGGCACTCCTGTAGGTATTTAATGAACTTGATCTTTTAACTTTACATCTAAATAGATCTTTTCATCAAGACTGAACAAATTTCACTAGGGCCACAGTTAGATCTACCTGTGCTTCTTGTGGTATAAACACCTTCCCCACAGAAGAAAGAAAATCCACCATCGCTAGACGAACATGATCAGGTGGATCCAGCTGGAAAAGGGAAGACTGCAGCACAAACACCTGCAGAAGACAAACCCCAGCGAAGCTCCATCAGACAGTGCAGGTGAGAATTGCTTTGTCTCATCTTTAAATCTGAGGATAATGCTTTTAGAAAATTGAAGACAGAAGGAAGTAAGCTACAGCTTGAATAGATCCAGTTAAGATGAAGCTGCAGAACATTTCAGAAAGAATCAAGCATGCTCTGTGGCATATCCATAGTTATCTGTTATCTTACAGAGTAGGGAGAGTCTAAAAACAACAGCCAAAGTGCCAAAGTTTCCTGGTTAAAAGACCAGGAAAGTAATCAAGGAAGAAATAAAATTAGGAACTTCGGTGTATTAAGTGAAGGACAAACTCTAAAATAATTCATTAAATCGCAGAGAAATTGGTTTTCATTAAGTAAATTATTCAAAAGAATAATTTGAAATTCAAAAGAATTTGTTGTTTGGTTTTTCTGTAGTTGCTGTTGGTTTTGGTTGGTTGGTTTTCTTGGGGTTTGTTTTGGTTTTGTTTAGTTTTTACCTGAGTGATCATTTGAGCATCTAATGCTTGGATGAAATATCCCAAAAGGTGAAGTAATAAACAGAGTGTCTGCTGGAGACATGGCTCCTCTGAGACCTTCAACAGATCACAAGATATTAGTAACACTGCAGTTTAGCTTATGGAGTTACTACTATAAATTCTTTAAGCTACAGAAGCATTCCAAAATCCTTAGCCTAACTTAACACACACAAACCATTGTAATTGTGAGCAGCAAGATTAATATTACAAGTCAGATCAATATTTCTAGGCAGTGACATTTTATAAGACCATTTTTTATTAGTAGTATTTCCTATCTCTCAGGTAATTCTTCCATTCTCAAACAGCTAAAGGTTATTGAAAATATTTCTTTTTACTTAGCATCTTCACAGAACGGCTGAGGTTGGAAGAGACCTCTAATGGGCACAATGGTGGCTCTTCTCCCCCAACTCTCAAACTCCTATTTATCCAAAGTATGAACCATGGCAATTCTTTTTTCTTCACTGCAGCTGCAGGCACAAACAGGTACAGACTCACCTTACCAACTTGGTCCAACTCTGGGAGGAGGGCTACCAGCTCTGCGAGTTTTCATATGCTAAGCCATTAAATTCCCAGGAGTTTTGTTCACAGTCAACATTTAAAATGGCCAAACTTTAACTGCTACAAATCAGAATGAGGCATTTCAGACTTCTTGTTAAGTAAGTCTGAATGTGACAGTGACGGAGTAACGAGGAGCCATACATGTAACATTCAGGGCCGTTCAAGCCCCACCTCCCAGAGCACACGCCTGCCTTATACATAAACCATCTGAGAGCAGATGGGCAGCAGTTACAGTGCTCCAGCTTAAGTAAAACAGCTTAGCAACAGATACACAATGCGACAGCCTCTCACAGCCAGCAGAAAATTTCTTACCTGCTTAGCCTGTAGAAAAGTCCAAAACTGCCCAAGCACTCCCAAGACAGATGCCTGCATATCTGCCTCCAGGGTGTCACCAGCAAAAGTGCAGGCAGACAGGAGGACAGAAAGTGCAGTATTCTAGGAAGAAAAAAGAATGTGTAAGACCAAAAAAAACCACAGGTAAAATAAACCAAAACCTGGGCTCATATTAAACATCTAAAATGATACAAGATGCTTGGAGTCCAATGTGTTGTGCCAGCTATACGGTAGAGCTAATCCACCAAGCCACTGGCCAAAAGAGGTTCCAAAGCTCTTAGTTCCTTGAGTTTTACACAATGCCACAGTCATGAGCTGCACCACCAGGTGAAAACTGGTAGCAGATAATTCATGTGGAAGCTTCCAGTTTTACACTTCTTCACCAAGGAGACCAGCAAGCACCATCCAGATTTGATGTCACATAAACATGGCTAGGATTTTAAAACTTGGAAGTAATTGTACAACATCAGAAATTCTAAAGAAAAATCCACCTGCTCACCCAGAGAGCAAGCAAAGACCTCTATGCCACCCTTAGAGCAGGAGGCCCTAAAGTGCTATGTACTAGAAGAAAACATTAACATGAGAATTCTTGCTCATGCATGTGCTAAGTAGGCATGGATAAAATCTGTGCAACCCACAGAAGAACAGAACTGAGAGGATGGCAACAGAATTCTTAGTTTGGAAACCTAGAGTTGACTCATTAGAACAAAGAGAACCGAAACCACTTTACCACGGGCTGGAGCTCTCCCAGAGCACGGCTGCTGCTCAGCCACCACTGGCATTGTGTGAGCCCAGCCACACAGAGCTGACCAGCCACTTGTTTCCTCAGGCTGGGATTCAGGGCCTTGAGGGATATGTGTTGCCACACAGCCAAGTTCTCCACCTCTTCAGGAAGAAACTTGTGAGCAAATTCTACCTGGAGACAAAAAACAACAGGAATTAAACAGACCAGAAAACAGCTTGGTAATCTGTCAGAAAGCTGAAAAAAACCAAAACACACTACTAGTTTGCTTTAGAAATACAACAGACACACAAAAAGCATAGAAATTTTTGTTTAAATAAAACCGCAACATTTTATATATAAAACTTCTAGAACTACCACCTCCATTGTCACCTGCGTGGCCATCACAATGATTAAGCAACTTACTCTTTCAGCTGCTTGAAGCAATGGACCTACTGAGTAGAAGGAAGTGCCTTTGCCTCCCTGAGGTATAGATAGAGGTATTGACAGGAAAGGTTACTACTCCCTAGATCTGGTGACTTAAGATTTGTGGCCAGCAGTCACAGATGAAAGAACAGGGCACACAGCTTCAGCAAATCTGGGAGACGTGGTGTTTTCATACTTTGTAAGAAAAAGCATATCACTGCCACCCAGTAAGACCTCCCTTAGAAAGGTCTGTGTTTTGTTCTAAGGAGCATATCTGCATGAATTGGGATACACCTCAAAGTAATAATCAGCACCGTGTTGGGTACAGCAAGCAAGCACTCATCTGCAAGAGGATATTCTAACTGGCCACTGAGGCAAATCCCTTCTATTCAAGGCTAAATGCCTTGATGCTAAACTTGCCTGATGATCTGGAGCCATCAAGAACAGCATGCGCCTCAGCAGGACACCCAAGGCAGAGACCTGGTAACAGTCACTGGGCCAAGACTTTATCTGAATTAGGGTAAAAGAGTAATGAATCTCATTAAAAAAACAAAACAAAACAAAAAAAAAAAAAAAAAAAACCAAAACCCAAGCCCCAAAACCACCACACCACTCAGCAAGTGAATTCTCTACAGAATGTTCTAGGAGTTACTATGTGGGATCGCAGCAGTGATACTCTAACCAAGGACGTGCTGGAAACACCAGGCATATATTTTTATGCTTTTTCAGTACTGCTTCTGCTAATTATCAACCAGATTGGAAGAATTAAAACCATCTTCACTTGGATCTGGGGAAAAAAAAAAAGTTTCTGTCTTTGGTCATTTAGAAGGTCTGATGGTAGAACCAGGATTGAAACTAGTGGCAAACTGCAAACATCAAAGTGGTTCTTACCAAGTGAGCTATCACACCGACATGGTGAGCACAAAGTTCAGCGGTTCCATACCTGGAATGTGAGAGAGACAACCTTGTAAGCCTGCAATTCCTATTCTTTTTTCAGACAAAAATGTTATAAATCTTTTCTAAGAGACAGACATTTCCTCTAACACATTTACATTCTGTATGCACAGCCACAGTTTACTTGAGAGAACCATGAATTTCTTTACTATGAGGGTGGAATGCTGGAAGAGATTGCCCAGGGAGTTGGTGGAGGCCCCATCCCTGGAGACATTTGAAGTCAGGCTTGATGGGGCTCTGAGCGACCTGATTTAGTTGGCAGCATCCCTGCCTCCCTGACCTCTAGATATCCCTTCCAACCCAGTGCATTCTGTGATTCTATTCTACACCTCAATTACTGAGTAACAGAAATGGAAACACTGTGTTCCCCTTGCTTGGGTCAGTGTAAAAGTGGTTAACCACTTCTGCTCCTTATTTTCACAATACAATCTGTATCTGAAAATAATCCAGTTATTGGAATTATGTACAACAACAGAACTAGCTGTGGAAGTCCTGTTTGACCTGTAATAAGATCATCTTACCTGGCAAGGAAGCACCATGAATCCATTGCTAGCAGAGATGTGATCATACTAGGGCCCAGCACAGCATCCAGCAGAGCATACTCCTGAAGAGAAAAGCTACATCTAAATTCATGTGGAAACACATTGCAGGCACATTATTTTCACTCCACTAATTACCAGAAAGCCTAATAAGATTTTCAGCTTAGCCAATTTAAAATGTTTTTAAGAATTCATTTTCATGCTCTATATTCAGCTACACCACCAAGCAGGCAGTTTACTTGTGCATACTTTGATGTACCTGTACTTTATTTCAGTAGGCTGAGGATCGTCTGCTTGTCAAAGCTTTCACTTATCTTGTACAAAAAAAATATTGTATTTATTTTTTAAACCAATGCATAGCCAATTCTCTTGCCAGCTTTCTCAAAACCAAATAAAAACTCTTCCTCTTTAAGGAAAAAAAATAATTACCTTAAAGAGGAATGTACATTCAGAAGAACCCAGCTCTTAACTTCATAAAGGTTTACATTAATCTGAAGGATCTTTTGCTATGTGAAATTTTTTTCAAAGCATTATACAACATTAATCAAAGCCCAAAATACTCCTTTGAAGTTGAAAATTTTGTTTTTTGCCATTTAATTTTTTTTTAGTTAAAAGCACAATAAAATCTACCCCATAACAATATAATTGCACCATATGTTAAATGCCATTTTATTACTTCACAGTATAGACTAACAAAATCAGGTAAATTTAATACACAGCAAATGCTGCAGAAAAGAAAGCACGAAACTTTCACAACATCTTGACCTACCCCCTCCCAAGGAGAACAAAAATTTCCTCCACTACCACTGAAGTTCTCAAGAATTTGTATGAAGCTTTATTTTCCTTTTTCCCCAAAGTGACATTTGCTGTGTAACTGAACTCCAGTTAAGTAGCTGTATCATAGCTGTGCTCTACAGAAACACTTAATCTCTTTAGAGCTTTTTTAAACAGTACCTATATATCACAGCAGCTGAAGAGATAAGCAAAACCCAAGCTTACCAGCCGATGAAAGTGTGACGGGACTGTGGAAGCAATGAAGGAGCACAGGTGGACACAGACGTAGTGATAGAGAGTGATGGGAACTGCTGCCTGTCCTGTACTTATCACTTCTGGCAAACAAACAGGGAGAGAAAGCTCAGCAGAACAGTGCTGGAAACTGAAAAAGAGAGCTGAAAACAAGGAGAGGCTGCAAGGGTAAAAGAGAAAAAAGGAAAAGAAAAAAAAAAAAAAGGAAAAAAAATACAGTTGGCTTACAGTTATGCAAATCCCAAATCCCACAGAATCTCTGACTTGGACCAGAAATGATGGCAGTGACTTCTTCTGTGCTTTTACACTGTACTGACCTTCCTGACTACCTTCCTCTTTTTCACAAATTCAGTCTTCAGGCATAAAAGTACAAGATTTTAACTTAGTGAAGTATCAACAAATTAGACACCTCTTTCTCTTCTTATCCTAGAAACATTCGAACTATATTCCTTTCTTAATAAACAAAGCCATCTCTGGCTCTGTATCCTTCACCTCTGCAGCCCTGAACATCCGATCTTATTTTTCTCAGCATAAGGATGTAAATTCACTGAGTCTGATGAACTATTTGGTTGCAAGGGAACCCCCAGCAGCTGACCCCCTCTGTAGTTCTTCACCACAGCAATCAGTCTGTACAGGCAAAGAAAACCTTTCTAGTACCTTTTCCCTGTGATCCAGAGAGTTTGCACATCTTCATGCTGAGAGGACAGCTTGTCCATTATGGTAATCAGGAGGAGACACTGGGGTAGCTGCTGCTCAGGAGGGAGATCTGCAGAAGTTTTTAATTTAAAATGTGATGCTGTTTGCCTGAGTCAATATATCATGTGTGTAAACTGACTTTTAAGCAAGTAAGAAACAATGAACAACTGGTGAATTAGAAAAGTTCTCAGTAAAACAACCACTTCTAGACACAGCTGGGGGGAAAAAATGAACATTTTGTCATCAACATTGTTTGAAGAAAAAAAAAATACTCTAGTGGGTAGAATCTAAAATATTCCAGTTCTGAACTGTCAGTACAAGATGCTGCAAAGGAGTCACAATTTGGATGCCTCATGATTCCAATTTCCTAGGAAGCACTCGATGTCTCATACACTGTAAAGATGAAGTTTTCTTCTAACTGCGTGAGGATAATCATGGAGTCAGAGTATGCACATGGGAGAGAAGTCAGCCAGCTATCTCAGAACTGTGACATGTTGGTCAAGGCAGAACTTGTATTATAATGTCTGAAAAAGCTGATCATTTTGCAGTTTGAAGGCGTTCTGCTTTACACAGAAAAGACTTAATTTAGGAAAAAGACAGCTGTCTTTCTCCACCAGAAGAACAGGAGAAAAGTTGAAGCCTAGGTTGAAAGTTTGTGACAAACCTGCTGTTTTGTGTAATTTCAATTCACAACTGACAAGATTTCTATTAACCATGTTAATATTGAGGGAACTGTGGTGCTTTGGAAAATACACATTCAACAACACCAACAACTATCTGTTATTCAAATGTTCATCTGAGCTAAGGTGCAGCTACCTGTACCACAGAACA
>VWYK01055788.1:0-12431 GCA_013399775.1 Semnornis frantzii | reverse complement strand
TAGGTAATCCTGCTCTGGCAGGACAACNGAGACAATCAAAACTCATCTGAACATGTTCCTGTGTGACCTACTCTAGGTAATCCTGCTCTGGCAGGACAACTGGACTCAGTGATCTTTTGAGGTCACTTCCAACTCCCAACATTCTGTGATTCTGTATGGACAGACATCAGAAGAAACAAGGCCAACCAAGCTGTTTTCAGCCAGGTGGTTGATTTGCAATTATGGTATTTTATGACTTTCTGACACCTTCCTGTCTGAATGGCTGCTGTCTTCTCTGCTTCCACTGCTTTCCTTCTTTATCAAACAATATAACAAGGATTACATCATACCTATTTTTGGAACAATATCCTCATCAGCACCTTTGAAGAAGCATATGTAGATAACAAGTCCTCTCTGGATCTATGAAAGATTACAGAAAACTATGTCAACATGTCTCATTGTCCACCATGCACACTTATGATTAAAACTATCAAAAATTTAAAAAATACACAACAAAATAAGGTCCCAGGAGTATTTTTGGTTATATAATGTAGCATCAGACATAAAGTTCCCACACTACACTGTGGAAGCTTATGAGATACATACCAATTATGTGCCCAATGCTTCTACACACAATTAAGCCCATTTATTAGCTCTTCGTGAAGCCAAATTTAGTTGGAACATACAATGTACACCATTAACACAGACAAGGTGACAAGATGAATTAGTGTACTTAAATCCAGCATGGGAAATAATTTAAGTTTTGGTTTTTTTTTCCCATCAAACATACAGAGAAAATAGTTCTCAGCGTGAATTATGAGTTTTATTTCCCATTATGAAACACAACAAACACCACAGGACTTGTCAGTGAACTCAATTATGTTTTGATGTCAAAAATAATCTAGCATGGGATAATTCTGAGAAAAGCACCAAGTATGTTAATTAATGATTTAAATGTGATGACCAGCAACTATGAAGTTATTCAGAATATTACAAAGTTGTTAGGAAGGAACCTAACAGGAAACAGGACCTTTCCGCTGATTTGTATAAATGATATGCCACTTCTTTAGCATTCAGAGAGACTACTTGTAAGAAGTATCTGAGGGAAGAATTAGGTCTGTAGTGAGTGGAAAGCACAAGGAAGTTCTTGTCTATCTTTTCTTGTCTATTCCTTGTCACAAGGAATGTGTGTGTTGCAACCTGTGCTTTATTAAGACACACTGATAGGCATTGCAGCCAACAGCAATTAAGCCTCAGCCAGAAGTGTATCTGAAGAATTTAAAGATAATTTAATGAGAAAAAAAGAAAGGCACACAGTATCTAAAAGAATTCCAACACTGCTTTGTCAAGAAGTATCTTGATATTTTTGTTAGAAGAAAACAAAATGTCAGTCTATGAAATGCCACTGAAGAGATGCTAACTAGACTAGAGCAGGAAGGAGTCATTAATATTGCTGGCATCAAAACAAGTTACTGGAATGCTGGAGTGGGTCCAGAGGAGGACCACAAAGATGATCAGGGGCTTGGTGCACCTCCTCTATGGGGACAGGCTGCAAGAGTTTGGGTTGTTAGCACAGAAAGCAGTCAGCTCTGGGAAGACCTTATAGCAGTCTTCCAGTACCTGAAGGGGGCCTATGGAAAAGGGACTTATGTTTGTAGTGATAGCACAAGAGAGAATAGATTGAAGCTTGAGGAGGGAGTTTTAGACTGAATATTAGGAAGACATTCCTTCCAGTTGACGGTGGTGAGACACTGAAACAGGTTGCTCAGGGATGCTGTGCATGTCTCCTCCCCAGAGGTGTTCAAGGCCAAGTTGGATGAGGCTTTGAGCAATGTGGTTTAGTGGAAGGTGTCCCTGCCAATGGCGGGGGGCTTGAAACTAGATGATCCTCAGTCTCTTCCAAATGAAACCATTCTATGAATCTGTGAACAGGATAAGAAATGTGAATAGTTTCTTAAAAATACCTTTCAATTTTTTTCCCTCTCTTTTATTTTTCCTTTCCTCGTTTCTTTAAAAGATAAAGGGTTTTGGTGAGGAAAACTTAGCTATTCACATGAGATTTTATCCCTTTGCTATTGCAGAGATGAAACAAAATGCTGAAGGCAACGACTGAGAAGAACTATGCCTTCTCAACTATTTTTCAATAGACTAACTTCTAGAAAAAGAAAATGCTTCTTGCAGCCAAAATGTCACATGCTGGGAACTTTTAAAAGCTTTAAACGGATCCCTTAAAAACTCATTTTTGCTGCTGCAGACTATTATACAGGTTCCCAAATGACTACTGTATTTCGTAAACACTGTCAGAAATGTCATGTCCTGAACCTCAAATGACATTCCAAATTGTCTGTTTGAGTAAAGGAGAAGCACAGGCTGATAATATCAAATATGAGTTTAGTTTAGCTAAGTATTCACTCCAGAAACAGAGCAGTGTGAAGATATTAATAGAGAATAAAGTTACACACAAACCTACTAATAAAAATATTCGTGATAAAACAGGCCCAGCACATTGACATTGTATGTATCTGACCAGTGCATTAGAAGTGACTCCATGACTACACATCACAGAAAATCATTCTGAGACTTGCGACAGTGTCTTTGCACAGTCTCACACAAAGAAGTAACAGTATTCTGCAATGAGTCTGAACACCTTCTTTCCCTCAATCTTCAATAGTGGGACAGGTTGTCTTCAGGACAAGTGGCCTCCTGAACAGGCAGATGGAGCCAGGGACCAGTATAGTCCCCCTGTAATCCAGGAGGAAATAGTAAGGGACCTGCTGAGCCACTTGGATCCTCACAAGTCTATGGGACCAGATGGGACCCATCCTAGGGTGCTGAGAGAGCTGGCAGATGAGCTGGCCAAGCTGCTCTCTATTGTTTATCAACAGTCCTGGCCCACTGGAGAGGTCCCTAATGACTGGAAGCTGCCAATGGGATGCTCATCCACAAGAAGAGCCAGAAGGGGGAACCAGGAAATTCCAGACCTGTCAGCCTGACCTCAGTGCCAGGCAAGGTTATGGAACAGGTCATCTTGAGTGCCATCACACAGCACCTACAGGATGGCCAAGGGAGCAGGCCCAGCCAGCATGGGTTTAGGAGGGGCAGGTCCTGCCTGACCAACCTGATCTCCTTTTATGATCAGGTTACCTGCCTAGTCAATGTGGGGAAGGCTGTGGATGTAGTCTACCTGGACTTCAGCAAAGCCTTTGGCACTGTCTGCCACAATGAGCTCCTGGCAAAGCTGGCAGCTCATGGCTTGGACAGATTCACTCTGATATGGGTCAAGAACTGTCTGGAGGGCCAGGCCCAGAGAGTGATGGTGAATGGTGCCACATCCAGTTGGCAGCTGTCACTAGTGGTGTGCCTCAGGGATCAGTGCTGGGCCAAATCCTGTTCCATATCTTTATTGATTATCTGGACCAGGAGACTGAGGGCATCACCAATAAGTTTGCAGATGACACCAAGTTAGGAGCAGGTGTGGATCTGTTGGAGGATAGGAGGGCCCTGCAGAGGGACCTGGACAAGCTGCATGTGTGGGCAGAGGGCATTGGGATGAGATTTAACAACAACCCCAAGCAGTGCTACAGGCTGAGGTCAGAGTGGCTGGAGAGCACCTAGGCAGAAAGGGACCTGGGGTACTGGGGGTGCTGGCTGAACAGGAGCCAGCAGTGTGCCTAGGTGGCCAGGAGAGCCACTGGCATCCTGGCCTGTATCAGGAACAGTGTGGCCAGTAGGACAAGGGAGATTATTCTGCCCTTGTACTCAGCACTGGTTAGGCCACACCTTGAGTCCTGTGTCCAGCTGTGGGCCCCTCAATTCAAGAGAGATGTTGAGGGACTGGAACATGTCCAGAGAAGGGCAACAAAGCTGGTGAGGGGCCTGGAGCACAGCCCTGCGAGGAGAGGCTGAGGGAGCTGGGGGTGTTCGGCCTGGAGAAAAGGAGGCTCAGGGGTGACCTCATTGCTGTCTACAACTACCTGAAAGGAGGTTATAGCCAGGTGGGGGTTGGTCTCTCCTCCCAGGCAACCAGCAACAGAATGAGAGGACACAGTCTCAAGTTGTGCTGGGGAGGTCTAGGCTGGATATTAGGAGGACGTTCTTGACAGAGAGAGTGATTGCCATTGGAATGGGCTGCCCAGGGAGGTGGTGGAGTCACCATCCCTGGAGGTGTTCAAGAAAAGACTGGATGAGGCACTTTGTGCCATGGTCTAGTTGATTGGATAGGGCTGGGTGATAGGTTGGACTGGATGATCTTGGAGGTCTCTTCCAACCTGATTGATTCTATGATTCTATTCTATGAGTTCCATTTGAAAACACAGAAAGGTAAAGTGACATCTCCAATTCCTAAGGGCAGACGGATTAACTAAAACCATTCACTATTTTTCCAGACTCTCCCATGAGTTGATGCCTACCTTCTATCTCAAAATGAGATAGATAGATAGATAGATAGATAGATAGATAGATAGATAGATAGATAGATAGATGGGAAATTGGAGGGACAGGAGGTTAAATTAACAAACAAACACAACAGAAGCAAATTAAAGATACTAGAAGATGCTTCTATTTATTTTGCATATTAGTGATCATCTGGAATACTTTTTAATCACCGTCATAGATCAACCTGAGTTGGAAGGGACCTTAAAGATCACCTAGTTCCAACACCCCTGCCATGGACAAGGATATCTCCTGCTAGACCAGGTTGCTCCAAGTCTCACTGCGCTCGGTCTTACACACTCTTTGGGCAGCCCATTCCAGTGTCTCACTACCCTCATTATAAAGAACTTCTTCCTAATGTCCAATCTATAGTTTTCAATGATAATCAGATTATAGTTGGAAACTGTTAAACTATTTGTAAGCTGAAACCTTACAGCTGTGACTGCAAATTGTGACGGAACACTTTTCAATACATGCACAACCATGTTTCAAGCTCTTGTGATGCCTTACTTTTTGTTCTTTAGTTTTCTGCATTGAAGATGTAAAATATAATACAATTTGAATAAGTAACCTAATAGTAATGGGTGCCAGTCTTCTGTCCTTCTATCAATATTTCAGTTGTCCTGAAACTTATGCTTGTTGCCAGTGTATGGAACAGAGACATGTAAACCTCTTGAACCAAAGGGAAAAAAAGTCTAGATGACTGCTCTTCAGAGCTGTACTTAAGGTAGTAAAGATCAAGCAAAATAACACAACTAAGAAAGTCATAAATTCAGCATGGTGATGTGTGACCAAGCTACTACAAGGAACTTGCTTTGTGACAAGGAGGTCGTTGGGCAGGGAAACTGTGCTCTATGTGGACCTGCTGTTGGCAGTAAAGCAAGTTACTTTGCAAGCCTGCCACAACTGTCCTAAGTAATTATCAGATTAGGCAACCTGCATCATGAAGGGTTGAAGTACCCAGCCCCTAAGGCCATACAGGGAGCCTTAGCAATGCTGCCTCCAAACACTGCTAAAAAACTCTTTTGCAGGCAAAAGAAGCAACTCCTTCCTCACCCTCTTTATTAAATACATTCATCTAAGTTTTTCAGGATTTCATTATCTCTCCTAAACATTTTTCTTTTTTTTTCCCCCAGGAAAATGTAATGCAACTAATAATAAACCAGACACTCTGTGATCCTGAGGAAGGCAGTCTGTAAAACTAACATATAAATTACTCGTTGACATTTCCACTTCAAGTGCAGATCAGTTGCCCTGTGAGTTTTCTTCACATTTCTAACATTCAGACACAGCAAAGAGAGATTGCATCATCTACCACAGGTTGCAGAACAAGTCTGTGCCTGGTACTTTGCACCTCTTCTTGCTATCTCAACCAGAAAACAAATCAAGGGAAAGACGATATGGGACAGACAGTTTTCACTGCACTTACAATTTTTAGCTGAATATTCATCTTATGTTTCTTTTCTCCCACAGTTGTGAAATGCACCAAATCTCTCCTTATTTCTTCCCTGTCTCTAACAGCAGAATTCCTTTTTCCCCCTCCTAAGTATTCTGCTGTATATATAAAGCTGTTCTAGAAGCTATCTAACAGACATTTCTCCATAAACAAGACATCCCACCCCCAGTAATACTCAACATAGCAGAAAAAACTCAAATCACGCAAAAGAACTACAATGATTCATGTATAGATATAAAGTACACTCCTAACCTTTTTCCAGACAAAGAACATCTGCTCTGAGGTTCCTCAAGTACCTACATGGGTCTCTTAAAACTCAGAAGTTATTCAAAGCTACCTAAATAATGTGCTATTTATAGTACACTAACAATTTCTCAAGGTGAGGACCTACTTCTAATATGTTACAGATCATCAGAAGCGTAGTGGTTTATGTAAATAATTTATGAGGTCTATATATTAATGTTTACATTAACACACATATATTAACATCACCTTACCAGAAAACATCACCAGCAAAGATTCCTTCTAATAACAGTAGTCATACTAAACAACCTACAAATGTCCCCTTTCCCTGCTTTTATTTACTATAACTACAATTACTTCTCAGACTAGCAAAAGGTTATTTCTCCTATAGTTAGTTTATGCTGTGCTGAACAACTTTCACTATAATTAGCCTTACACTCAGAGGCTAATAATCCAATATACATAGATGTACTTCAACCAAACAGAATCTGTGAGATGACACCTATTTCCTTTGAGTCAAGTGTTCTGGTTTCCCAGACCATGCTGCAGAAACTAGGTCTTGTGGATCCACCTCTCTCTTATGAGCAAGGAGAGAAATGTTTTTAGAACAATGTGAAAGTCACGCTGTGGAAATACCTTTAGGCAGCCCTTTTAAAAAACAGAAACGAAAATAAAACTCTTTTCAGGTCTGTGGAACAAACTCATAAGCCCTTTAAAGAGGTCAGAATTTTACGTTTTTAAAGTTATGTAGTCTTTAAGAAGGACAACACAACAACAGCCACCCAGCAAACAGCTGATACTTGCACAGATGAATTATTCTAGCCCAGGTAACCCAGAAAGTGACAACTACAGCAGGATGGTGCAATCCCACAGGCAACCTCCATTCTTGCGTGAATAGCTCTGACCTCTATGCATAGCATACAGCCCAGAGAGCCTGCAGACCTACCTACCTCTCCCAGTAGAACACATGCATGGAGGAAAAGGGGGAAATTACAATGTTTTCCTCAGGGTGTGGGGTGGTCTACATATTTAATTTCATTTTTTAGTCAATGGTTTAGAAAAAAAATTTCAAAACTACTGCTGCTATAGTTGCGTTGCTCTACTTGGCCACCTTCTCCAAGTGTACACTGTCACACAATCAACAATGTATACAGCTGGGCCCATTAGCCAAGCTGTAGAAGTGCATTTAAGAAAGTAAGTTAACACCAAAGAGGGAGTAACACTGTTGGGTGGAGGGAGGTATTTTGTAGTGGATCTCCTATGCTGGAGCACAGGTGAAGAATGAGGGGGTGCAGCAGAGGGAAATTGCAATGCACTTATCCAAACCTCCTGTGCTGTTTGTTACTTTGCTGAAGGGCTTTGGTGTAACTTTGGTTGGTAACAAACGGGTAAGGAGAGGGCTCTGCAATGGAAACTGTGAAAGCCGTACGAGAGGTGTCTTAAGTAAAGCTTAACCTGGAAAAAGTGGAGGTGTCTTCCTTTAAATAACTTTTTTTTTTTGGTTGTTGTTCCTTTCCCCCACTTTCCAGTACCCAAATCACTAATTAAACATTTACATTAACTAGCAATAAATTAACTTACAAACTTTCTGTTTTGCCTGTGATGGTAATTTCCCTGGGTTTACTTTGACCCACTTTTCCTGACATTTGTTTCTCTTTCGTCGTCATAACAGGGTAGCGAAACACTGGATGGGCACTTGGCTGCTAGCAGGGGCCAATCTTCCATCCCGGGGCTGCCTCTAACGCAGCCCCTCTGAAGGGCGAACCCAAGCACGGAGAGGAAAGGTTTCGAAGGCAAGTACAGACGGAAAGCCAGACAGATCTCCTGACGTCCCACTGGCATTCCTCTCGGAACTGCCGATCTGAGCACGTGCCGGGAAAGGATGGCAGTATCACGCCCGTCGCCGTCCCTGGGAGGCCGCTTCCACCAGCACCTCACAGCGCAGCCTCCTACTCCCTCCACCGACGCGTGCTGTGTTCTTATAGCTCGCCCCGGAGGAGCCCCGAACCGCCGTCTCCCGCCCCGCCGAGGGAAGAGAGGTCGAAATCGAGAGGGCGGTAGCCCGCGGCAGACATTACCTCCACCCACTGGGCCTCGGAGCCCTGCTCGGGCGGCTTCACCTGCAACCGGGCGGACACGCACTGCTGCAGCACAACCCGAGCCAGCGCCGGCCGCCCCACCGCCGCCATCACGGCCCCGCGCCGCCTGAAGGCGGGGCGGTCGCTCAGGCTGGGCCACGCCTCTTCAGCGCCCCAGGCCGATGGCTGCGGTGCCCGACGGAGTTCGGCACCCAGTCCTCAGAGGAGCCCGCGTGTCACAGGCTGCGATGGGAGGCGGCTGGACGCGCGGGAGGCTGGTGCAGCAGTAGAACGGAGCGCTGGCGCCACCGTCCCGTGGGCAGTGACCGGCATGGCGTGGCAGGCCTGTAGCCGGCGCTAAGGAAGAACCCAGCGATGGGGGCCGCAGGACGGCAGCGCCTTTGCTCTGCGAGTTATTCGAAAGTAGTCCTGTGTTAGAGAGACAGGCATCTGATGGAGAGAGCCTGTCGGAGAACCACGAGGATGATGGTGGGACTGGAACGTCTCTCCTATGCAGAAAAACTGAGAGCTGGGGTCGTTTAGTCTGGAGAAGGCTAAGAAGGAATCTTATCAACTATCTGACGAGTGGGTGTGAAGATGAAAGTGCCAGGCTCTTTTCGGTGGTGCACAGTGATAGGGCAAGGAACAACGGGCACAAGCTAGCACACGACGTTCCGAGCATAACAGGAGGAGACACTTCTTTACGGTGTGGGAGCAGTGGAGCAGGCTACCCAGAGAGGCTGTGGAGGCTGGAGACTTTGAAAACCCACCTGGATGCGGTCCTGTGTGGCCTGCCCTAGATGATCCTGCTTGAGCAGGGCAGTTAAGACTCGATGATCTCTGGATATATCTTCCAACCCCTAACATTCTGTAATTCTGTGACATGCAAACAATAAATACAGTAATTTTTTAAAATGTCAGAGAAAATCTGCAAATACTCCATACCTTTTGCAGAAGGTAAAACAGAGCTTGTGGTTTGTTGATGGAGGGGACAGGCAGGCAGGACACAAACTTTGGAACAAGAGAAAAGTATAGAGCTCTACTTATGCACTACAGTAGGTTGGTTTTGTTTTAGGTTTTTTTGGGGTTTTGTTTTTTTTTAATGGGAAATGGCAACTTTTCTGATGGGGCAGTGGTACCTGCTTGAATATGCAGTGTCAGTTCTGCATGAAAGAAAAGTATTCATCTGAATATTATTTCTCATTTGCATCTTTAAAAAACAAATAATGTTTGTGTTTCAGGTGACCGAGATGAACCTACCAAATTGGAGCATTTCTCTTCAATGATACAACTTTGGAGCAGAGGAAGCTGGAGATCCTGAAGCTGAAGGGGATCTGAGTAGCTAGGGATCAAAACTGTCATCTGCAAAATAGATCTGAAATTAGATCTTTTTGCTGATGGGAAAAGTTAAATTATTGTAACTACTTCCTTTTCCGGTTTTTGGCAACATTCAGTGATATTCACTGAACACTGAAATTAGAAGAAGTGTGCTTTCCTCTTGTCTGAACTCTGACAGATACAAGTTTTGAATGGTACTGGTTTCAGCAAGGTTAGGATAGAGTGATGCACAAACCAGTCTCTTTGAATTAACTTCTAAGACTAAAGATTTTACTTTTACAAACATATTAAAAACAAAACCAAACCAAACAGAAAAGAAAACCCACAGTAGCAGTGTAAATAAGAAGCCACATTTGTTACCTGGCCTCTATCACAGAGTAAGATTACTACTGCACAGCAAAGCGCAATATACATTCAGGAATAGAGTTACACGTAGAGATAGTCAGTTTCTCTCTTTTGTCAGTGTTCAGTGAGGTGGCTCATCCCAAAGAAAGCCTCCGTGGAGGAAGAAGGAATCACTTGAGCTGGTTAGTGCACAAACTAGTTCATGTTTTCTAGCTGTAGGGTATTGTTAGGAATGAGCTGTTTTTATTTAAACTCCACTAATTTAAATACCTTCTGTTCATTTACTCTCAATCTGTATCCCCAGACTCATTAAGAAAATTTTAATGAGGTAGAAATCCATTTAAAAGGAGGGTTTCCTCCATATGTATTTGTAATATAAATCGATAAGGAAAATGGATTATGCTACAGTCTGAGCAAATTATGTAAGATTGTAAAGGGATTATCAGTATAAAAGGATATTGATTGTTCTTTGCATCTGTTACATTAGGATTTGATGGAGAACCCTTACTCATGTAAACTTCAGCACAAAAATC
Source organism: Semnornis frantzii (assembly GCA_013399775.1). Taxonomy (NCBI): domain Eukaryota; kingdom Metazoa; phylum Chordata; class Aves; order Piciformes; family Ramphastidae; genus Semnornis; species Semnornis frantzii. Next base: position 2,028 of record VWYK01055788.1, on the reverse strand, counting down.
TGTGAAAGAGTATAGAAAAAATAGTGTAAGATCATATTTTTTTGTATGGATTCCTGGTGGGTAATTCCATACTTTCCTTGGGAAGCCAAATTAATTTTCTTGTAATGCATCGTAAATTTGTTACTGACCCATAGTTAGATTAAGAGCCTCTCTCTGCCAAAGGATGATAGTAACTTTGGAATTTTGCATGAGAATTTGAATTTGATTATGGATTTTATATTGAAAAGAGCCTCCTGACATCTGAGGAATGTATCCATGCATAAAGTATGTTAATGTTTTTTATCAGCTATTATATAAAGACATTTTTCTGCTTCTTTTGGATTTGACAGCTGTCCCAGAATATTTCTTGTATTCTCTCTGCTTGTCACTGAAGCAGAGAACAGGTATTCTGTGAATGATGTCTACAAGACATTGCTGGTGAATTTCACATCAGTTCCCTTTCAGAAGGGCAGATGGCAGTATGAACTATTTCTCATTAATTTTGGTGAACATGTGTGTTTCCTTACTCTTTGTGTGAATGGTCATGCATATTTCATGTACCTTTAAAGGAATTAATCCTTTTATGAAGAAGTGGGTGGGTGCTGGGAGTTCTGCCTCTTCGGGTACTTGGCTTCCTCTTGTTTTATCAGAGGATGGAGTGCTAGCAGTCTTTCAGTACCAAATTTATCTCAAATGATCTTGAATTCTTCCCTGGGAATTATATATAGTTATTGTTGGGTTCAGTGCTGCATACCATTTGGTAGGGGCAGTAGTTGACTGGAACTTTGAAGGGAGAAGATACATCTCTGATGTTATTCTTTTGGTTACAGTGTCTGGTATCTGAAACCATGATCAAGGTCTTTGAAGCAGCTGTCACATCAACAGAGAGCCCCCAGGCAGTGTCATCTGTTTTGAAGAGAAACTAGGAAGAGCTACAGTGGCACTTAGATAGCAAAGATACAAACCAGGTTGCTGGTGAAGTATATATCTTTGTCGAACTACCTCTTGTGGGACAGATGTAGCTGAAAGGCTGCAGGACGTCAAGGGAAGAATTAGATTTCAACATTTTTCTCCATTGTCTAACATGGAACTCTCTCTTCCAACACATACAGAGATTAAAATAAAAAGAGGAAAGAAGACAAGTAGCAGGGCACATACAAGGAGAGAGTACTTGGTTAAATCACTTAGAAGCATTTAGTAAAGAATCACAGGTGTAGGCCACTACTGCTGTGAAGAGTGACACAGAACTGACGGACTGCTGTGCTAGCTGTTAGAAATTGCTTTTAGAAGACTTTCATTATTAGGCATGGCCTGGAAAGAGGAATTTGCAGCAATGAATTGCAAACCTCCATCAGGAAATAAAAAATACTTTAAAAAAACCCCAAACCTAAAAACCCCACCAAATTTTGTAAACTGGAATTGATGTTTAACTAAAATACATAGTTCGATTCAGCCAGGCTGAAACAACGGCTCAATCTATTGGAGAAAGAAAGGGAAAAAAAGATACTGCAAATCTTTTAAGATTTGGCTGCATATCTTTGGTTTAAGATGTTTTGCTGGATGCTGTCTTCCACCCCTACTATGTAAAGGAATAAAAAAAATCTGTTTTTCTCCCCAGGTATTTCTGCATCATTGCTCTCTTGACCTCATAAACAGTTTTTCACTAGCACTTGGTAATACAGAGAGGTGTGCTTTTGTTAGCTAATTCCCTTCCCCCCTCCCTCTCATTTTCAGTGAGAAATTTTGATGGCAATGTGAGGATTTTGCTATAGACAAAAATGTATGAATGCTTCCTAGGAGCTGGCACACGAGTTTACATGTTTTCAATAGCTGCCACATGTAAATTTACCAGAGCATTGGCATGAAGCCTCATGCTATTACACAGAATCACAGAACGGGGTTAGAAATGGCCTCTAGAGATAATCTAATCCAACCCACCTGCTAAAGCAGGTTTGCCTAGATCACATTGCACAGGAATGGATCCAGGCAGGTATGGAATGTGACTAGAGAAGACGACTCCACAGCATCTGTTCCAGTGCTCTGTTACCC
>VWYK01055785.1:51892-62031 GCA_013399775.1 Semnornis frantzii | reverse complement strand
CTGAGCCCCCCTGGGGCTGGCGGTGGGTGCCGGGGCAGGAGCAACTCTTCCTGAGCCCCCCCTGGGAGCAGCGTTTCGGGCTGCGGGGCAGCGCAGCTTCTCCGGGGGTCGAGCTGGCTGGAGTCACTCGGGGTGGGTGGGTGGCTGGGGCAGAGGGGAGCCAGCCCCACGCTGCTCGCAGTTGCAGTGCGTGTGCCCCTTCGGGCCGCATTCGATGGGTGAGGTAGGGCGCGAAGGACTCATCTGCAGGTGCGAGGGAGCTGGTGTCGGGCGGGAGCGGTGCCCAGGGGCTGCACGGGATGTTGCTGGAAGGTGCTTTTGGCAAAGCCTCATCTGCAGGCTGGCGGAGCTGGGCAGTGCTGCTGTCTGGAGGGGTTGCTGAAGTGGAGCTTAGATGCCCTTTATAGCGATCTTACCCCCGTTATGACGGCAGAAATCTGGTGCTGGCCCAGCCTGCTGTGTCTCTTCTTGCTTTCTCTCACCACCCCTCCCTCTTAGGATCCCAGTTCAGAGTCTTTCACCCGCTGGGGAGGTGTTGGCTGTGAATGGTCTTGCAGAATCGCTGAATATCTTTGGTTGGTGCAGAGCCTTTCAGCAGCTGGTAGATGCTGGCTGTCTTGCAGTGTGGCTGCTAAGAGAGTGTGTGTGGTTGAAATAGACCTTCAAGTTCAGCTAACAAATCTTGTGGACACAGGCATAAAGGTTTGTTATAGCCTACCTGGGATGCTTGTTCTGCCCCAGAGCAGAGAGCTTTGCTCTGTGCATGCTTCAACAGAAAAGTGGAGCATGCCATACAGAAGAGGGAAAAAAATAAGGGGGGGTGGAAAACAGCCATCCATCCTGGAATCTAGATTTGTTGGCTTCGTAAGCTGTAAAGCTAGTTCAGGATGAAGTGTTCCTGTGTCTTGGACCAGCTCTGGTGTTTCCATCTTGTGCAACTTGACTGTGCAAGGGAAGGGCCGAGTGTCTTACTGCAGTGCTCTCAGATGAGCAGAGCAGCTCCTGGAGATGTTTTGTGCTGCTGCTGGCAAGAGGGGTTTGCAGGCGCCTAATTTGTCCTAGTGCCTCTTTGAAAAGATCCCTGTGCTTCTGTGCACGGGTACTGGCTTGGAATCTACCATCACTGACACATCCTCTCCATGGCAGACTTTTTTCTTTAACCTTCTTGGGCATTCTCAGTTTGAGAAAAGTCCCTTTCAAAGCCCGAGGCTTGAGCCTGCTGCTACAAAGCTTGCTTGTGGGATGTGGGTAGATTCAGGCTGGATGTTAGGAAGAAGTTCTTCACCATGAGGGTGCTGAGACAGTGACAGAGGTTGCTCAGGGAGGTGGTGGAAACCTCATCCCTGGAGGTCTTTAAGGCCAGGCTGGATGTGGCTCTGAGCAATCTGATCTAGTGTGAGGTGTCCCTGCCCGTGGCCGGGGGGTTGGAGCTGGATGATCCTTGAGGTCCCTTCCAGCTCTGACAATTCTGTGATTCTATTCCATGAAACTCATTGAGCAGAGCTTGTGGGTAGGATCCTTCTGATGCACCATGTGGCTTAACTTGCAGAACCAAGGCTCTGAAAATGTAGAGGGAGGAAGTGCTGCTCTGTGCTGATGTCATAGAGATTCATCTTGACAAGCAATCTATAAAAGATCAGATTACTCAGATCTTGGGAAACTTGGTCATGAACACTGAGTGGGGAAGTGTTAATGGGGCAGAAGGGCACTGTTCTGTGGTGTCACTGCAGGGCTGGTGACTGTCCTGCTGGTGTCCCATTGCAGGATCTCTGTGCAGTCACTACTGGTGGTCCTTAATGTTTGTGCTTGTTTCTGGTCCTTTGGCTGGAGCAAGGACCCCTGTGCCTACAGCTGTTCCTGAGTAATCCACAGGTGCTTGGTCACGTCAGGCTGGCACATGAGTGGAAAGGACCTTTGCTAGCTACTCTGCAAGCAGATGTGTGGGTTTGGAGTGGCCCAGGGAAGTGAACAGCTTCTCACTCTTAAGATCCTTTTAACACCTCTCTCCTAGAAGTATCTTGCTTCTGTGGGCCTGAACCCCTTTTGTCTTGGGTTTCTCTGTCCTTGCCTAGAACTCTGGGGACCACTGGGATGACATCCTTGTCCCTTTTGCTGCAGGGCAGGGGTGGTTGGGTGACATCTTGCAGTGTTCACTCAGTTTCTTACCTGCGTGTGACAGAAATAGAGCAAGATGCAAGCTGGGTGCCTGGAGAAAGCTCTCCCCGCGGGAGAGCTCCATCCTGCTGCATGGAAGCTCCTCCCTTAAGAGGATTTAGCAGATTTAATGATGCAGCTCATCTGGATGCTCTTCATTCCTGTTATTGTCTCTATTTTAGTTCTTGGGGGACAGGCAGGTGCGACCTACAACTGAAAGCTGGTGCTGGAGATGCTCTGACAAGGCTTTCCCACAGCTCCATGGAGGCTTCCTACCCTGATCCATGGAGGTTTCCCATTCATGCTGCCCAAACTTCTCTCTGCCTCAAACTCCAGGAGGTGCAGGGAGAGGGTTTTTGTGAAATTGTTCACCTGACTAGCTGAGGAAAGGGTTTTATTCCCCTCCTGTATCTCTTGGTCCTCGTGTCACAGCTGTAAGGCAGCAGGGGACCACACAGGACTGTAGACATTCACCCAGTAGGTGTTTTAATCGGTGAAGGGCAGGGGCCCTTCCACAGCCCCAAGACGTTTCCCTGCTCTAACTGTGGCTGTGGTTCTTGGTGCCTGCTGGCACTGTGCAGCAGAGGCAAAGGTGCTGCCCCAAGGACCTCGGGCTCTGTTACAGGAAAGCCAAGGCAGTGCTGGGAAGTGGACCATGCCCCATGCTATCTGGAGGTGTAAACACTGCTCCAGTTTCATGTTGCGTCTGGCTTGGCAGCCACCTTCTTCCTGGTCTCTTTATTTCTGCTCACTGGTGAATGGGAGGTGCCAGCATGGGTCTAGCAGGGCTTGAGGTCTGGCTGAAGGAGGCAGCAGCACTTGCAGTTGGCCTGTGCCACCAGGGGATGATTGGAGCCTCAGTTCTTGCACTTCTTCCTCAGTTTCCTCTTTGGGAAAACTTGTGTGCATCGAAATCAACTTCTTTCTGCCAGGACCTCTGCCCCTCACCCTACAATGCCTTAACTTCACCTCTCTGGTGTGGTAGCACCACCTCCTTAGAAGCACAGGATGGATTTGGTTGGAAGAGACCTTTAAGATCACTGAGTTCAACCATTAACCCAGCGCTGCCAGCTCACCACTCAACCATGTCCCTCAGCACCACATCTACACAGCTTTTAAATACCTCCAGGGATGGGGACTCCACCACTGCCCTGGGCAGCTTCTTCCAGGCCTTGGCAGTCCTTTTGGGGAAGAAATCGTTTCTCACCTGCAACCTAAATCTCCCCTGGCACAGCTTCAGGCTGTTTTCTCTTGTCCTATTGCTTGTCCCTTGGGAGAAGAAGCTAAGCCCTGCTTTGTCCTACCTTCCTTTCAGAGTGTTGTAGGGAATGAGAAGGTCTCCCTCCACCTTTCCTGATGTCCTTTGTCTCTGAACATGCCTCATGACACCCTGAGATGTGGAGTCCTGCCTTGTGGCTGTCAGCTTTGGTGGGCTAAGGACCAAACTTGTTCTAACACTGCTGCTTGTGCCAGAGGAATGCGGAACAGGAGCCTTCCCTGGGCAAATGATTAACGACACCTAAGTGAGGGGATGGCTGCCTGAGCCACCTTCTGTAAGAGCTGCAGTCATCACCCAGCCACTTAATGTCTCTTCTTAGCTCCTCTGTGCTCTAAAAGAGGGAATGAAATGGAGAAAAGGTTCAAAATTGCAACCTCCACTTGGCACAGAGAAAGGAATGATGGGGGAAGCAGCACCAGCAGTTCCTGGAGCCTGTTTGCCTAAAGTTCCTTGGGCTGGGAAGCGCCAAGGCAGGTGATGGCTGACTGGAACCCAGACTTGGTGAGAAGGGAAGCAGCAGGAGCTGTGTGCTGGAGATGGCTTCAGCCACAGCTAGTGTGTGCTGATGGGTTGAGAGCGAGTTGGTGTGCTAGAGGAAAGGTGAGGAGTGGGCAGTGCCTGAGAGAGAGCAGCAGCAAAAAGGGATAAACCAGTGCAGCCTGCTGGGGTGGGGGAGGCTGCCAGCACAGTACCTCTGTGTGTGTGTGTCCTCTGGCCAGGCTCTTTTCAGTGGTGACCAGTGGCAGGACATGGGACACCAGGCACAAACTGGAACCCTGGAGGGTCCACTTGAATGTGAGGAGAGGCTTCTTTGGTATGAGGGTGCTGGATGATGGTTTGGGGGTCACATAATAAATAGAGAGGAGAGAGAGAAGGAGGCTGAGCTGAAGGCAGGCTTGGTCCTGTGGGAAGAGGCACACACACGGGCTGCCTGGCTGACTGCTCCAGTTCTTTTATCTCCTTGGTGGAGCTTCAGAATTGGGACAACTCCATTTAAAGGCAAGTCAAATCATTTAAGTGCAGTGTGTCTCCTTTGTTTCTACCACTTGCTGCCGAGGAAGGTGGCCTGACTGTGCCTGAGGAGCTCAGGAGCTGGGTAGGGCCAGCTCTCCTGTGTCACCAGGAGCACCAATGGCATTTAAGGATGCTGCTGAGCTGCTGCTGTAGCTTCTCTGCAGCGGCTCCTCTGCAGCCGACAGGTAGATGACAAAAGCACTCTTCTCCCCTCTGCTGCAGAATGGTTTCTGGCTTGTAAGCAGCTCACTCATCCCTCCTAGTATGATGGTGATGATAATCCCATAGTCTTGTGGAGAGATGCTGATCTGGGACAAGCTGTGTACATTAGGAGATGCAGAAACCTGGAGATTTGAAGTTACATAATGCAGAGTTCCCCTCACAGGGAAAAATAATTCTGCTTCAGGCAGAGGGAGGTGTCTTGTGTGCAAGCAAAGGAAGGGATGAGCCATCAGAGCTGCTCATCTGCCCACAGCTGGAGTTCAGCACTGCCCTGGTTCCCTTCTGCTGCTACCATGGAGGCAGCTTAAAAAAGCAGAGAGGAGCTGGCTTACAGAGGTTTGGTGGTGGTGCCAAACTGGGAGGAGTGGCTAACCTGCTGTCAGTGCTGTGCTGCTGTTCAGCCAGTCCTGGACAGGCTGCAGAGCTGGGCAGAGCAGAACCTCGTGAAGTTCAGCAAGGGCAAGTGTAGGGTTCTGCACCTGGGGAGGAATCACCTCCTGCACCAGCACAGGTGAGAGGTTAACCTGCTGGAAAGCAGCTCTTCAGAGAAGGACATGGGAGTGCTGGTGGGCAATGAGTTCATCATGAACCAACAATGTGCTGTTATGGACAAGAAGGCCAATGGGATCCTGGGGTGCATGAAGATGAGTGTGGCCAGCAAGCTAGAGATTATTCTTCCTCTCTACCCTAGTGAGGTCACATTGGGAGTATTGGATCCAGGTCAGGGAAGGGCGAGAGTCCAGGGGAGGAGGCTACAAAGATACTGAGAGGCCTGGAGCATCTCTGTGAGGAGGAAAGGCTGAGAGCCCTGGAGCTGTTGAGCCTGGAGAAGAGCAGCCTGAGAGGGGATCTGAGCAATGCTCAGCAAGAGATAAAGGGTGGGGGGCAAGAGAATGGAACCAGGTTCTTGTCATTGGTGGCCAAGAAAGGACAAAGAGTAGCAGGCACAGCTGGAACCCAGGAGGTTCCATCTGAACACAATGGAAAGCTTCTTTGTTGTGAGAGTGCTGGAGCCCTGGAGCAGGCTGCCCAGAGAGGTTGTGGAGTCTCCTTGCCTGGAGAGATTCCAACCCCGCCCTGGCCGTTGTGCTCCTGGGCAAGCTGCTGTAGGTGCCCTTGCTTTAGCAGGGGGCTTGGACTGAGTGATCTCCAGAGGTCACTTCCATCCTCCACCATGCTGGGATTCTCTGTTTCTGGGCCCTGGTGTCATGCTTCTGGTGCAGAGTGTCCTCTTGACCTCAGTGAAACTGGCCCTGTGCCTGCTGAGTGTCAGTGAGGACTGAAGCTGCTAGGGATGACTCAGTCTTGAGTGGCTTTGCTGGAAGGTCCTCAACTTCCCCTTGTGTTTTACCCAGTAAACTCTGTCTTCTGTCCATTCTTCTGTGTCTTGTGATCATGGAGCTAGGCTCTCTTTTCATACAGAGGCATGGGTTCAAAATACTGTGCTGAACATGGACTGGGGAGTCTGCTGACCTGCAGACTCTGCCCAGGCAGGGATGGGAAGTCTCTTGCAGCATCTGTGTTGGATGCTTGAAGAAGCTGAGGCTTCAAAGGCAGGCAGCAGAGTTCTAATTGTGCTCATCTTCCAAACCTTTTCTGGGGAAGGTGGAAAATCCCAAACCAGACAAAACCCAGCTGCCTGGTTGTATTTTGCCAACAACCTAAGGAGCTTCTGGGCTGCTCTTCGCATTCAGGTCCCTTTCTAATGTAGGTTTGTGGTGACACTGCCCATGGAATAGCTAAAGAGCCCTTTGAGTTGTGCAGTGGATCTGCTTGTTCCCCCAGGAAGCTCTTTTAATTAGAGACTTGTGCTGGGCAGCTGCTGGGCACAGCAGTGCCAGACCACTGTGCTGAGCCATGTGAAGCAAAGTTCAGCCCTTCTGCTCCCCGGGGATCTGCTGTACCTCTCTGCAGATGGTGCACAGGAGTCAGAGGGGAAGCTGTGGAGTACAGTATAGGTCCCCAGACACTGGAGGTGAGGGGAAGTGGAGACCTGTGGGGCAGATCAGCTTGTAAGTGAACCTTAACCTCTTCATGAAGCTTCTCCTGAGGGGTGGGAGGTGAAGCCTGACGTGAGAGGATCCAGCAGCTGAAAGTTTCCTCTTGCCCCTGCTTCTGGGGGCAGATAATGTGACTCATTGCTTCCTGGAACGAAACTGAGGTGAGCAAAATGATGCTGCCGAAACTCTGTGGAAATTTCTTACTGTCAAAAGTGGCATGGAACTGGTTGCTGCTTCAACAGAAGAGGCTGTTTGAAGGGAGGGATGTTCTCAGGAGTAGCAAACTGCTTTGATGCCCGAGGACAAGACCTCAGAGGCTCCTCTGAGCTGATGCTGGTGGGCTTGGAGCCTGGGCATTTCTGCACTCGTGCCCAATCTGTGCTGCAGCTCTGAAGGCTGTCAGCGTGGTTAAGGCTTGACCCTATAGTAAACCACTAAGATCTTACTTTGCAGAGCTTTGGGCAGATGGGAAAGCTCTTCCTAGCCCAGCTGGGAGCAGGACCTACCAGTGAGCATGCAAGTAGATGGCCAAGCACTCAGCATTGTCCCGTGGGAACCTCAATGGTTGTTTTTTGTTTGCCTGGAGGAGAGGAAGCCTTCTCCACAGGGTGGTTGCCATCAGGAGGAGGAAGAGCAGTGTGTGGGCTGAGCCAGGACAGCAGTTGTTCCTCCTGTGATGGCTGATGGCAACCCCCATGCCCATAGTCTTTGGTGGAGGGCTTTTGGCATTCTGTGGTGGGTGGTTCTCCTCCTGGCAGAGGAGCAGCAGGCAGTGTGGCCTTGCTGGGCTGAGTGTCAAGCCGCTGCACTAAGGAGCGAACATAGACCTTTGGGGCAGAAGGAGCCTCCTGTCACAACCATGACTTGCCTAGGTAGCAAGGATGAGGCTCCTTGCTGTAAATGGATGTCACTAGTGAGTTTGACTTGATGAAAAATGACAGAACTGATAGGATGTAGGAATGGCCACAGAATTGTTTAGGCTGGAAGAGATCTTTTAAGATCGTTGAGTCCGGCCACCAGGTCACTACTGAACCATGTCCCACAGCACCACATCTCCAAGGCTATTAAACCTCTCCAGCAATGGGGGTGCCCCCACTGCCCTGGGCAGCCTCTTTCAGGCCTTGACAACCCTTATGGGGAAGAATTTTTTTTTCTGATGTCTACCTTAAACATCCCCTGGGCAACTTGAGGCCATTTCCTCTCAAGAGCTCCACATGGTGGGACAGGGGGAAATAAGAAATTAATATCTCCTGGATAAAAGCTCTTTCAAGAGGGAATGACCTCAGGCTACCACTGGGTAGGTTTAGACTAGATACCAGGAGGAAATTTTTCCCAGCAAGATGGTGGTCAGGCATTGGAGTGAGCTGCCCAGGGGGGTGGTGGAGTCACCAACCCTGGATGTGTTTAAAAGTCACTTGGATGTGGTGCTTGGGGGTATGGTTTAGGGTGCTCCTTGCAGAGTAGGGCTCTGGGTCGGACTTGGTGATCCTGAGGGGCTTTGCCAACCTGAATGTTTCTGTAACCCAAGTGTTTCTTTTTAAAATAGGTGTCTCTGGAGTTCTCTTTCCCCCACCTCATTCTTCTTGCATTGCTCCATCTCCTGGAATACTTGCACTCTAAATTTAGGAGACCCCTTCGAGAAGGTGGAGGAGGCCACCCAGCCTCCCTTGGTTTGGATTCAGCTGGGTCCCTTTTCCAGACTGCTTCAGGCTCCAAGGAGGCCCCTCCTTTTCCCAAAGCTTTGCTGTCTCTGTTGCCTGCCAAATTCCTGGGGAACTTATCCCATATGTCTGTTCCTCTCGACTGGAAGCAGCCCTGCCCTGCATAACCTCCGCACGTGGTGCTGGGTTGATGGCTTTCCTGGGGCTTATTTTGGGTGATGTTTGGTGGCAGGGGGGTGATCCTAACTGCAGCTGACAGGTCTATAATTGAGGCATGTTCTCACATTGCTCTAATTAAGTTGCTCCAATTAAATCTGCTGGGATTACCTGCCTGGTAATGTGGCAGTCAGCAGGGTGTTGCTGGCTGTGGCCTCCAGGATTGTCTTCAGCAGAAGGAAAACCAAAAGGTTCTGAGCATCTCTTCCAACTGGCTAAGCATTTTCTAGAGGCTTCCTTTGTTTTCCAGCTTTGTCTGCTGAGATCACAGGAGAAGGAGGTTGGAAGGCACCTCTGGAGTTCATGTAGTCCCAACCTCCTGCTGAAGCAGGGTGGCTTAAAGCAGGCTGCACAGGGTGGTGATCACTCATTTAACCTCCTAAGATGCTCCTGCAGGGCGTGAAGCAGCTCTGCTGCAGCTCCTCTGGCAGCTTGTGTTGGGTGGTTCTTGCTCCTCACAATGCTGCCCGTTGCACAGTGCAGCTCTCTCTCCCGCTTTGTTCCTGCTGTTGGAAGAGTTTGGAGTGAGGAGTCTCCAGAGGAGTCTGCTGTGCTGAGGTGGGAGGAAAAAATGCCAGACAATGCTGCCATACATCTCAGAAATGGCACAGCAGCCTCTGCCAGGACTGACTCTTCCAGAGTGCAGGGGCATCTCTGTGAGGAGCAGTGGCTGAGACCTGGGGCTGTTGAACCTGGAGGAGAGCAAGCCTGAGAGGGGACCTGGTCAGTGCTAGAGGTAGGGGCAAGAGAATGGGACCAGACTCTTCTCAGTGGTGCATAACAACAGGACAAAGAGCATCAGGCACAACCTGGAACCCAGGAAGTTCCTTCTGAATGGGAGGAGAAACTTCTTTGTTGTGAAGGTGCTGGAGCCCTGGAACAGGCTGCTCAGAGATATTATGGAGTCTCCTTGTCTGGAGAGAGTCCAGCCCCTCCTGGGCAAGCTGCTGTGGGTGCCCCTGCTTTAGCAGGGGGGTTGGACTGGATGATATGCAGAGATCCCTTCCAACCCCAGCCATGCTGGAATTCTACAGAGCATGAAATTGCTGTTAAATTGCATCCTCAAAGTGGTCAGACCAGAGTGTGGTTTGCTTGCAGTGGTGTTGGAGGGAAGATGTGGGTCGAGGTGGAATTTTTGAGTAGTAAGAGCATGACTCCAAACATCTACACTTGAACTCTTGTACTTTAGGTGTTTTCTTGCCTGTTGGAAGAGGGGTTTTCCTGCTCTTTCACCTTTGGAGAAAAAAGCATGTATCCTAGGAAGAGCTTAAGGATGTTGCTAGGCATTATAGGAAAAAAATTAGAGGCAAAACCCCATTTAGAATTTAGACTGGGGACTGCTGTGAATGATAACAAGAAATGTGTCTATAAGTATATTAAGGGCAAAAGAAGGGGCAAGGACAATCTCCACTCTCTATTGGATGATGAGAGGAATATAGTAACAAAAGATGAGGAAAAAGCAGAGGAACTTAACACCTTCTTTGCCTCAATCTTCAATAGTGGGACAGGTTGTCTCCAGTTCAAGTGACCTCCTGAAGTGGCAGATGGAGCCAGGGACCAGTGTAGTCCCCCCCTGTAATCCAGGAGGAAGCA
>VWYK01055785.1:0-51154 GCA_013399775.1 Semnornis frantzii | reverse complement strand
CCACAGCTTGAGTGCTGTGTCCAGTTCTGGGCCCCTCAAGTCAAGAGAGATGTTGAGGTGCTGGAAGGTGTCCAGAGAAGGGCAGCAAGGCTGGGGAGGGGCCTGGAGCACAGCCCTGTGAGGAGAGGCTGAGGGAGCTGGGGGTGTGCAGCCTGCACAAGAGGAGGCTCAGGGCAGACCTCATTGCTCTCTACAGCTACCTGAAGGGAGGTTGTAGCCAGCTGGGGTTGGGCTCTTCTGCCAGGCACCCAGCAACAGAAGGAGGGGACACAATGTCAAGTTGTGCCAGGGGAGGTCTAGGCTGGATGTTAGGAGGAAGATGTTGGCAGAGAGAGTGATTGGCATTGGAATGGGCTGCCCAGGGAGGTGGTGGAGTCTCTGTCCCTGGAGGTGTTGAAGCAAAGCCTGGCTGGGGCACTTAATGCCATGGTCTGGTTGCTTGGCTAGGGCTGGGTGCTAGGTTGGGCTGGGTGAGCTTGGAGCTCTCTTCCAACCTGGCTGCTTCTATGAGTCTACCCTCTCAAAGTCACCATTTTGCCCAAGATAGAGTCCCTTCCTCTAAAGCTTTTTATAGGTCTGACTCTCTTTTCATTGATGCCTGCTGCTGTCTGTGGTGTGAAACTCACTCAGGATGTTGTGAAATGTCTGTCCTGAGGAAGTCTGTGATGCTGCTCTTGCTATAGCAGCCAGGCTGGGCTCTAGTAGAGTGAGGCTATCTCATGTCACCCTGGCGTGGTCTGATGGGACCCAGCTTCATCTGGAGCCAGAGGGAGGTGAGCACAGAGGCTGGTTCCAGCAGTAGCCTCTCGTGGCTGTGTCACCACTGTTGTGAAATGGCTCCATGCCACTTAGTCCACTGAGTCTGGAGGTCCCTGTCTACCTGTAGCAGATAACTTTGTTGGGTTGCTTTCCATGTCCTCTCTCTCCTTGTGTGTCTGGGAAGGACCATGAGATGCTTTGTCTGACAACCTTGTGGCAACCCTGTGCTTGAAGGTGGCAAACCTGCAGTGGGATCCTTCAGATTGTGGAGTGGAAGGCTCATGCTTATGGTAGGGCAGACCTTGCTGAAGAGGGGTGATGGTTACAGCTGCTGCCTTGGGGTCTGCTCCAGAATCACACCTGACAGTGTCCACATGGTAGGAGTGGAACAGAATCTGTTCAGCAGCCGCAGGCACACAGCTGGTAAGTGGTGAGGGTGCTGTGAGGAACAAATGGTGCACCTGGCAAACCCAAGATCACAAATAGAAAGGGAAATGTTTTTGTGAGCAGGCCAAGAGACACTTTACCATGCCAGCAGAATGTTAGCTTTCTGGTTGTAGTGGGTCTGCAGTGGCCTGCCAGCTCTGCATAATCTGTGGTGCTGAAGGGTTAGAACCTCTGCTGCTTATGATGGGTGCCTTGCTATCAGCAAAGCATCTGATACAAAACCTGTGGCAGGATTAGAGCAGACTCTGCTGTATGGTTAAAGTGGACTCTGGAAAGTCAACTCTATTGTTGCAGAAGCTTCACAGTCACAGCACCAAGCCAGATGTCTCTCCTCTGCTTGCTTTGTGGTGGGGTTTGTTGTTTTTCCCTATTAATTCCTTTCTGTCACTTAAGATCAAGTGGGTGGGACCCTAAGAGAAGAGATGTTGAGGAGGAGTCTAGTGCCAGGAGATATTTCCATTCTCCAGCAGGCTGCTCCCCCAGCAGCATGGGGTTGAAGTGCTCTGGTGAGCTTGGTAGGGTGTTTGAGCTCCTTCAGGGGCTACTTCTCCTAAGAAGCAGGAGAGAGGGCTTGTCCTCCTACACTCCTCTGGGTATGCAGCCTCCAGCAATTGGCTTCTCCAGCACCTGGCTTCAGCTATGGCCTGAACTACTGGAAAGCCTGCTGTTGCTGGGAATGCTGATGGACAAGGCCAGCTGAGCTCAGCTGTTTTCCCAAGCTGGGTGCTTGGGCTGTTCACTCAGCCCCTTCCATGCATCTGTGGATGGGGAGGGTCTCAAGGCTCCACAGAGAGAGACAGAGAGAGGGTGTTTTCAAGTCACTAAGCTGGGGTAAAAACTTCCTCCCCTTGAAGCAAAACTCTTCCCTCTGCACCTTGATGACATCCTTGCTGATTCCTGGAAAGAACCCAGAAGAATAGGAAACCTCATTTCCTGCTTGGGGCAGATGCTGCAGCTTCCCAGAACCATGCTTGGCACGGGTGTGCTGAATCTAAACACCCCCTGGGTGCCTGCCCTGGCAGCTGACAAAATGGAAGGAACTGTAAACCACTTTTGCTTTGAAAGGGAACTTGACAGCAGAATGTCCTCAACCTTGACCTCTTTCGTCGGAGGGGAGGAGGAAGAGATGACAATCAGTGGCACTACCTAGCTCCTGCCTCAGTCTGCCCATTTCTGCTGCTGCCTCAGAAGATAGGGGAGAAAAAAATGGTGTTAGGGCTTTCTTCCTGTGTGGACTTGGTGTGATGGTTTGGGAGTTCCCTGCCCCCCCACACTTTAAAATGACCCAGACTAGAACTCAGCCGGAACTGGAAGTTAAGAGATGAAGCTCTGTTTACAGCTCAGCACAATATACAAGCAAATATTTACAGTATAGACAGGAATAGTTACAGAAATATACAAGTTTAAGGTAATACAGACACACAACTCCCCTCCCAGAAATCAGAGACCCCAGGAGGGGCTCCCAACCACCCTTCCACCTTCTCCCCACCCCTACACCTTACCCCAAGGTTTTGGAGAATCAGCCGAAGGGGCATTAGAAGGAAAGTGGTTAGTGAAGTTATTCAACAGAGAGAAACCAGAGCTGCTAGAGAGCCCAAGAAGCTGCTTGCCCCTTGAAGCTGCTAGCCCCAGACCCAAGTGCCCCGTGACCCAGACTGCCAGCTCAAGAGACTCTTATCTTTTTGTAAACATTCACAGCAAGCCTCTGAGTGAAGCAGACATCACCACTGTTTTCCTTCACAGCCTATAGTCCAATTTTCTCTATTAAAAAATATTCCAATTAGCTCAAACCAGCACACTTGGTTAGTTTTTGGGTGCTTTAGTAGGGAGAGAAGGCTGCTGGATCTCAGAAAGGTATCTCCAAGCCAAGTGACGTTGGGAACTTTATTGTGCAACTCTGCAGAGAGGATTTGTTGATCTCCAAGGCGTTGCTTGCACAAGAAAGGAGGCTCTGGAGCTCGTCTTGTGTGCTGGGGATTTCCAGGCTGATGACTCTGAGGGCTTGGTAACATCCTCTGCCTGCTTCAAAAGCTTACCCAAGCAGGGTGATGCTCATCTGTGCTACTCCAGTTTGGGGTTGGAGTTGCTTCTCATGGGCTTTGCTGCTCTGTGTGAGCAGGCATAGGGCAAGCCAGCTGGTGGGGGGGCATCCATTGCAGAGGGTTCAGCTTGCAGCCTGAGAGCTCCCAGAAGAGAAAACAAAGCTGAGCTGCTCTGGGTCGTAGTCAAGTGACAGAGTTGCCCAACCAGTTTTGTGAAACCCTTTTTTTTTTCTCCCTTTTTCTGCTCTGCATGCTGCTTTTAGTCAGGGTGGAGACCCCTTTCTGGAGCCTACCCTGCAGTGTTCATTGCCCAAATCATACTCTAGTATGTGGAGGGGAGAACAAGTCCTCTAAACTGTACTTTTTGGCTCTTTCTTCTGTCTGCTATTCCTGGTAAGTTGTGGTTTGGGGTGTTGGTTTTTTTTTTTTTGTTTGTTTGTTTTTGAGTTTTCTTTTCTAGGACAAGAGGAAAACCAAAGGACTTCTGGAACAAGTTGTGGGGTATTTTTTTTTTTTTTGGGTTGTACTTTCTTGGTTTTTCCAGGTTTTTTTGGCAGGGTTCTGTCTTTGCCCTTACAAAATGGAAAGATTTGCTTCAGTCAGAGGAATGGTGTCCTGCAAGCCCTTGCCTTCTGCACAGGCATGAGTGTAGAGACTGAAAATAGCAAAGGGCTCTCTCACTTTGCTCTTTAGAGGGGCTGTAGACCTACTTAAATGTTGGCTTTCAAACCAAAGGGTGAAGTCCAGATGCTCTTAAAAGCCTGCTTGCACCCCTTGCAAACAGAGAACCAAAACCAGGCACTTCTAAAACCTGGGCTGGGCTTTGATGCCGAGCTGGGAGTCGGTTTCTTCTCAACAGTCTGACTGGTTTTATAAATATCTTCTGGCTTCCTCTCCCAGCATGCTTCTAGCACAGACATTGCCCTTGTGCAGGGTGCACAACATGCAGTGAAAGGTGCTGAAGAACCTCTCCATCCTAGGCACTCCTGGGGCTGCTGTCTAGTCTAGGGGCTGCTGCTTGCTCTGTGGTGGTGCTGAGCCCTCAACTCATATCAACTAGCTTGGAGGCTGTTGCTGCTGCTGAAGATAAGCAACTGTCTCCAGATGGAGTAAGAGGTAACCTGTTCCACCAACCTTCTTTCCTTCCCTTCTGTTTCTAACATGTATTATACAGAAATACAGTGTTCTACCTTCCCCTGATACCTTCACACCACCCCAGCATGGTGGGGATTAGAAAGGGATCTCTGGAGATCAACCAGTCCACCCCCCTGCTAAAGCAGGGCACCCACAGCAGCTTGCCCAGGAGCACAATGCCCAGCTGGGGTTGGAATCTCTCCACACAAGGAGAACCTCTCTGGGCAGCCTGCTCCAGGGCTGCAGCACTCTAACAACAGAGGAGTTTCTCCTCAATCTTCAGTTTATGTCTGGTGCTCCTTGTCCTGTCACTGGGCACTACTGGAAAGAGTCTGGCCCCATCCTCTTACCCCCTACCTTCTAGCTCTTGCTGAGCATTGCTCAGATCCCCTCTCAGGCTGCTCTACTCCAGGCTCCACAGCCCCAGGGCTCTCAACCTCTCCTCCTCACAGAGCTGCTCCAGGCCCCTCAGCATCTTCGTAGCCTCTAGTAGTTCTCTGTCATTCTTGAACTGGGGACCTCAAAACCGTACTCCCCAGTGTGGTCTCTGCAGAGCAGAGTAGAGGGGGCTGAGAGCCTCCCTTGACCTGCTGGTGACCCTCTTAAAGCACCCTAGGATGACCTTCTTGGCCATGAGGGCACATTGCTGGCTCACAGTGGACTTTATGAAGGAAAGAATGTAGCTGAATCAGTGACACACGTGTGGTGGTGAGGGGCATGGATTAACAACACTCAGAGTTAGATGTTGGGTGGTCTTGGGGATCTTCAAGGTCTTTTCCAAGTGAAATGATTCTCCTCAAGTCTGTGCATCCACAAGCTTGTGTCCCATTAAAAAAAACCCATCCTAGGAGCCTGAACCTTTAGGATCCTTTCCCCCTCAGTCCCTTTGTTGTAACTTTTGCAGAGGTGGCTTTTGGAAGATCTCCAGGACCAAACATCTTGCTGCTGCTTTCAGGGTCAGTACACAGCTGGTATCAGCTCAGTGGAGCTTCAAGAGAAGTTCAATTAATTCAACCCTTTCACTGTTCTGCAGTTATTTGCTTGCTGGAGCCGAGATGCCCTTCCCAGTTGACCCAACAGTCTCAGGTCTTTGACTATTTAAGGTCAACAAGATGAGTTCCTCAAGGTGATTGTCTTAAGGATGTGTGGCTGTAACTTGCAGCCTCTGCCCTGAGGGCAGTGCTGTACCTGGTTAGGAGGAGACTTTAGTAACCCTCTCATTGTTCATTAACCTGTGGTGGTGTGTGCAGCTGTCCTGTCTCATCACTGGTGATCAGGAGACCTGATTGCCAAGGGTTTGTTCTTCATGTGCGTGGATGGAGAAGCATTTGTGGCAGCTGGGTGTTGTGTGAGTGAAGGCTTGGTCCTGCAGGAGGGGATCTGTTTCCTCAGACTGTGGCTTTCTGGGGTGCCCCTTCCCCACCCTCTCCTGAGTCATAGAATCAGGCAGGTTGAAAGAGAGCTCCAAGCTCACCCAGCCCAACCTAGCACCCAGCCCTAGCCAAGCAACCAGACCATGGCACTAAGTGCCCCATTCAGGCTTTGCTTCAACACCTCCAGGGACAGAGACTCCACTACTTCCCTGGGCAGCCCATTCCAATGCCAATCACTCTCTCTGGCAACAACTTCCTCCTAACATCCAGCCTAGACCTCCCCTGGCACAACTTGAGGCTGTGTCCCCTCCTTCTGTTGCTGGGTGCCTGGCAGAAGAGCCCAACCCCAGCTGGCTACAACCTCCCTTCAGGTAGCTGCAGAGAGCAATGAGGTCTGCCCTGAGCCTCCTCTTGTGCAGGCTGCACATCCCCTGCTCCCTCAGCCTCTCCTCACAGGGCTGTGCTCCAGGCCCCTCCCCAGCCTTGCTGCCCTTCTCTGGACACCTTCCAGTACCTCAACATCTCTCTTGACTTGAGGGGCCCAGAACTGGACACAGCACTCAAGGTGTGGCCTGCCCAGTGCTGAGTCCAGGGGCAGAATAAGCTCCCTGCTCCTGCTGGCCACACTGTTCCTGATAGATGTGGGTGTTCAGCTTGGAGCTGGAAGAAGTGACCATTCAGTGTGCAACTTCTGTTCCCCATCTGGCTTCTGTGGGTCAGCCCATCAGCCTGGTGTGCAGCTGATCAGCTTCTGGTTTGTGGATTGGGTTAACACTCCAAAAAGAAACTGCAGTAGCCTTCAGAATGGCCTTGACCTTAATTAGTGTGCAGATAAGGATCTTCCTGGTCTGACATCCTGAAGGGACCACCAGGCTGCTGATCTCCTCCTAGAGACAGGTGCTGATTGCTTTGGTCAGAGGGAGCCAGTTGTGTGACCAGAGCAGGTCAGTGCAGGCTCCTCTTTCTCCAGGGCTTCTTGGTGTGTCTGTGTACAGGTGAGCCTAGCTAACCTTGGCCACTGCTCTGGTGTGAAAAGAAGGCAGGGAGGTGACACCAGGAAGAACCTTAGAGGCATCCAAAGTCCAACATGATAGTGGGGTAGGTATGAGGATGCTGGTGCTTGCCTGCTGTGTATTTGAGGCCAGAGGACTAGGCACTGGAAAAGAGTTCTGGTGCTGATCTGACCTGGTAAAAGCCAACAGCAGCACTTCTGTAGCATCTGCCTTTGTTCTGCCTCCCCTGAGGGCTGCTAGTGGGGAGCAACTGGCCAAAGTACCTAGAAAGGACCTGCAGCAGCTCCTTTGTGGGCTATCCTTTCCTTTCCTCAAGGAAGAGAGGACCTTGGAGGGAGTGGATGGCATCTTCCAGGCTATGTAGATACCCAAGTCACATTTGAATGTGTCAGGGCTGACCTTTGGAGCTCGGGAGCACGGGTGTGCTCCTCAGGGCACTGCAGGAACCTTGCCCTTGCCTACAAAGGCCCTGAGGCAGTGCTATACACAAGTCATTTTCTCCAGGTTCTTCCTGCTGGTCTACTTCTGCTCCAGTGAAGGAGAAGAGGCTGCCCAGGGAGATTGTGGAGTCTCCCTCTCAGGTGATATTCAAAACTTACCTGGACATGTTCCTGTGTGGCCTGTTCTAGGTGATCCTGCGCTGTCAGGGGGTTGGACTGGATGAGCTTTTGGGGTCCCTTCCAGCCCCTGACATTCTGTGGTTCCTTCACCACACTCATTACTGAGCCCCTTCTTTGTGCTGTTGAGTAACTTGGCAGCTGAGGTGCTTCAGCTGCCAAAGCTGACTGGGAAGAAACCCCAAGCAGGAGAGGAGGGCTGAGCTCTTACGGGCAGAGCTGCATGGTGTGGGGCACGTAGAGCACCAGCCTGAGCCAAGGATCATCAGCTCCAGCGAGCACCAGACGTGCAGCTCTTGCCAGGAGGGAAGGATCCAGCTGAGGAGAGCATAATGGCAATTAAAAATTAACTGGGTCTCACTGCTCCTTGCCTGATGTGGTTAGAATGTCCATGCACCGTGGTGGTGGGACTGGGAGGCAGAGGTGGTTGGCTGTCCCTGTAGCTTCTGTCCTTTGCCACAGTCACCTTTGGAGGGAGCAGGGCTGGGAGCAGGCTGCCTGGGGGGGTTGTGGAGTCTCCCTTTCTGGAGGTACTCAAGACCTGCCTGGATGCATTCCTGTGTGATCTGGTCTAGGTGATCTTGCTCTGGCAGGGGGGGTTGGACTGGATGAGCTTTTGAGGTCCCCTCCAGCCTCTAACCTTCTGTGATTCTGTGTGAGTATTGCAAGCTCTGAGCAGTGACAGGATGTGTCCTGCTGGCTCTGACAAAACAGACCTCTGCCTGCCTCTCCTCAGGCACAAATGGCCTGGATTTTGTGCTCCACATGCCCCTCTTGCTGTCATCACTGCTGCTGGAAGAATGACAGACCTGAGAGCTGAAGGGGGTGGAAGGGGCAGGAAGCCACTCTCTAGGCAAGGGCTAACAAGCACAAACTTGAACATCGGAAACTCCATCTAAACATGAGGAGGAACATCTTCAAGGGTGATGAAGCACTGGAGAAGGCTGCCCAGTGAGGTGATGGAGTCTCTATCTCTGGAGACATTCAAAACCCACCTGGGAATGTTCCTGTGTGACCTTCTGTAGGTGGACCTGCCTGGGCATGGGGAGTTGGACTTCATCTCCAGAGATGCCTTCCAACCTCTACCATTCTGTGATGGTGGTGTAGGACTTGTCCCAGTCCTCCTCCATGGGGAACACTGGGGTCTTGGATTCATTGATGCCTTCCTGAAGTTAGTTCTCTAGGTGCTGCCTCTGAAGATGATCTGAGAAAGACCCAGGACCAACTAACCATACTGGCATTTCATGGCAGTAATGCCTCCAGGCAGCAATCTGATGGATGTGCATAAATCATCCTGTCTGTCTTTATGGGATGGGAAGTGAGAAGGTTCCAGCCTCTGCACAGATGTGGTGGGTAAACAGTTCATGCACTGCCCTGGGATTCTTGCTGTCTCTGAAGAGCTTCTACACATCCAGCCTCAAACTCCAAGCAGGGCACTTCCATTCTGGGGACAGGCTGCAAGAGTTGGGGCTCTTCAGGCTGGGGAGGAGAAGGCTCTGGGGAGACATTCTTATGATTTTCTTGTACCCGAAGGCAGTCACAAGAAAACTGGGAAGGGACTTTTGACAAGGGCTTGGAGTCAGAGGACAGGAGGGACTGGACTGAGGCTTGAGGAGGGCAGGTTTAGACTGGAGATTAGGAAGAAATTTTTTCCAGTGTGGGTGGGGAGACACTGGCACAGGTTGCCCAGGGAGGTTGTGGATGCTCCCTCCCTGGAGGTCATACAATCATAGAATCAAGGAGGTTGGAAGAGACCTCCAAGCTCATCCAGCCCAACCTAGCACCCAGCCCTAGCCAAGCAACCAGACCATGGCACTAAGTGCCCCAGCCAGGCTTTGCTTCAACACCTCCAGGGACAGTGACTCCACCACCTCCCTGGGCAGCCCATTCCAATGCCAATCACTCTCTCTGCCAACAACTTCCTCCTAACATCCAGCCCAGACCTCCCCTGGCACAGCTTGAGACTGTGTCCCCTCCTTCTGTTGCTTGAGGTGTTCAAGGCCAGGTTGGATGAGGCCTTGAGCAACCTGGGCTGGTGGGAGGTGTCCCTGCCCACGGTGGAGAGGTTGTAACTAGATGATCTTTAAGGTTCCTTCCAACCCAAACCATTCTATGGTCTGGGCTGGGCCTGCACCTGATGCAGCAGCTCGATGGCCTCACCTGGTAAGCCAAATGGAGTGGACACTGGCAAAGAGCACCACAAAGATAACCTCTGAGCTGCTCCTCAGAGCAATGTGGGGAAAGGAATGGGGTTACTGTCACCTGGAGCCTTCAGGAAGGGAAGGAAATGCTCTCTGGTTCCCTAGAGGTGGAGCTGCTTGTGGTTGCAGAAGAAGGCTTCTGCATTTTCTGCTTAACACTGGCTTGCTGTGGACAGACAAGTTGCTCATCAGTGAGAGAGGAACAGAAAGGGACACACCAGAGAGAGAGTCAGGTCAAGTGTGTGCAGGTCTCAGCCTTGGAGGGGCCAAGCAGGATTTGCCCCTCTCAGATTCCACACCTCTTGGAGCACTCACAGGCTCCTCTGAGCCTCAGTCTTCTCTCAAACCTGTCTCCTAAGTGCAGTGGTGTTTTTCCCTGAGGAATACCTCTCCTCCAGCTACAGAGCACCCAGCATTCCTCCCATCCCTGCCCACAACAGCCCAAGAGCCACCTGTGTGATGAAAGGAGGACCCAAAGAATTCACAGCTAAGAGAAGAACTTGCAGAGATGGTTACGCACAACCAACCTCAGAGAAGGTAATTTCCATCTCTGGCAGGAGAGATTCTTGCCAACAGGCAAGGAACTGCAGGAGCTCTACCAGCAGGCACCTGCTGGATGCTGCTTGCAGTGCCCAAAGCACACCTCACAGTGTTTGGCTCACAACACAGTTACAGCTCAGGACCTCTTGCCAGGCTTTGAAGGCCTCCACGTTGGCAGATATTAGACTGACAAGTTTGTGATGTCAACCCAGCTCAAGGTGTCACTCAGAAATCCTGGCTGAGGTTTAGTCTGAGTGCTTCTTTAAGGTCCCTTCCAACTCAGCCCATTCTATGAATCTGTGAGGTGGAAAATCTGTCATTTTGCAGGTATGTGAAGCCTTGAAATGTCTTAAAATCTCAAAGCAAAGCCATTAAGACCTGATTCTTTTTTGGCTTGGAACTGTACTGTCAATTATTCCATGGCTAAGAGCTACAGAGGAGGTTTGTATCCCCATGGCAAGAGGAGAGCAGTGCCCAGTGCTGCATTCACAGTTGTATTCAAGGATGGTGTGTTCTTAACAAAGAGCTAGGGGAGCCCTGGAAGCAATCTGCTGTCACCTCAGCCATGCCTTTTGCCACAGCAGCTCTTCTCAAATTGTTTGACTGCTTAGTTGGCTTAGATAACTGTTGTAGAGATCCAAAGAGCCTGGAGGATCTCTGCTTTCCTGACTAATCAAAGGAGTGTGGATGGAGTTGGAACCAGATTGCTTAGTGCTAGGAAGCAAACCAGCAAGTACTGGAGTGACAGAACCCTGGAACAGGCTGTCTGGGTGGGGGTTATGGAGTCTCCCTCTCTGGAGATATTCAAAACCCACCCTGGATGTGTTCCTGTGTGCTCTGGTCTGGGTGATCCTGCTCCGGCAGAGGGGGTTGGACTGGATGAGCTTTGGAGGTCCCTTCCAGCCCCTGGGATTCTGTGAGTCTGTGATACTGGGAGGTGCCCTTCCAGCTTGAAAATAAGGAGGTTCAGTAAGGTGTAGTGTTAAGGTCCTGCCTCGAGGTCAGGGCAATCCTAGATATCAGTCCAGGCTGGGAGATGATAGGATTGAGAGCAGCCCTGCAGAAAAGGACTTGGGGGTGCTGGTGGATGAGAAGCAGGACATGAGCCAGCAATGGGCACTTGCAGCCCAGAAGGCCAATGGCAGCCTGGGCTGCAGCAGAAGCAGCATGGCCAGGGATGGACTGAGGTGATTCTGCCACTCTGCTCTGGTGAGACCTCATCTGGAGTGCTGTGTCCAGCTCTGGAGCCCTCAACACTGGAAGGTCATGGATGTGATGAAGCTGGTCCAGAGGAGGGGCACAAAGATGATCAGAGGGCTGGAGCACCTCTGCTACTAGGACAGGCTGAGGGAGCTGGGGGTGTGCAGCCTGGAGAAGAGAAGGCTCCAGGGAGACCTAACAGCAGCCTGACAGTAGCTGAAGGGGCTACAAAAAGGCTGCAGAGAGACTGTCTGCAAAGGCCTGCAGGGACAGGGTGAGGGCAATGGTTTGAAATGACAGCAGAGCAGAATTAGATTGTCTGTTAGGAACGAGTTCTGCACCATGAGGGTGGTGGAACACAGCAACAGGAGGTGTGTTGAGGCCCCATCCCTGGAGATAATCCAAGGTCAGGCTTGACAGGTTCTGAGCAAGCTGCTGTAGTGAAGGATGTCCCTGCCTAGTGCAGGGCTTTTAGAGCAGATGAGCTTTGGAGGTCCCTTCCAACCCAACTCGTTCTGTGATCTGAAGGTTAAGTGCTTTGTGCAGGAGGTTGTCTAACTTAGTCCTTGGCTAGGCTGAAGAGTGGAAAAACACTTGTGTATCCCCCCACCAGACATTCCTCATTGCTTAAGGACCTGGCTACCTCAGTGTCCTGGTTGGACTGCCAGGCTCCACTTTCTGATGCTATTAAGGGGAGATGTGTTTGTGGTGAAGCCAGCAGGCAGCTGGATGGGAAAGCTCATGTCTTAGTTATCCTCTCCAAGTGCAGCCTTAGGTGTAAGTGCCTGCCAGGACTAGCAGCCCTGAGAATGTTCCTCCTGCAGAGGAAAGGAGAGGAATAGGTGGTTTGAAGGAAGCAGCTTTTGTGCTCTCCTTGCTCAAATAACCCTGTTCTGAGATCCCAGCCAAGGGCATGGTACCCTTTGGGTTACAGTTGCTGTGTGGCAGCAAGCTGGTGTAGGGCTGTAGTAGGAGAGCTGCTCTAGTACGGGCAAGGCTGTTTGGGTGGAGTTGCAGTTGTTAACCATGGGGAGAAATGCTGTTTGGTATTTGGGCTGAGCATGGACCAGGAGCTCTTAGAGGAGCTTTCCCCAGCAAATTTGAAGGACCTGCTTTGGGGTACTGCTGGCTTTGAGGGCTCCAACCTGAGGGTTGAAGTGCCTGAGGTGATGTGAAGCTGGTTGTGCAGTGAGAGCTCCACAGGTGCAAGGACTGCTGGGCAGTTGATGGAAGCCCAGTGTGGTGTGGCTTGGAGGGCACCTCTGAGGAGCATCTGGTCCAAACACCTTGTTAAAGCAGGCTCACCCACAGCAGCTTGCCCAGGATCACAATGTGCAGCAAGTGTGGTGTCTCTCCAGAGAAGGAGGCTCCACACCTCTCTGGGGTAGCCTGCTCCAGGGCTTCAGCATCCTCACAGAGGGGTTTTTTTGTGGTCCTAGAATCATAGAGTGGCTCAGGTTGGAAGGGACCTTAGAAGTCTCCTGCTCCAACCTCCCTGCCATGGACAGGGATACCTTCCACTTGCCCAGGCTGCTCAAGGCCTTATCCAACCTGGCCTTGGAACACCTTCAGGGAGGGGGATCCACAACATCTCTGGGCTGCACATTCCCTGAGTCTCCCCACCTTCAACCTGCAGCACAGCTGCCTGAGTGAGGTTGGCTTCCTGTGCTGCTTTCTTATCTCAGTAGCATCTTAAGCCATCAGCCATGGGCTTAGCACAGCCTTCTAGCTATGGTATCCCTTGAAGTCAGAGCAATAGCAAGTTCTTTCCTGGAACACTGGAACAGGTTGAGGCCCCATCCCTGGAGATATGCAAGGTGAGGCTCAACAGGGCTCTGAGCAGGCTGACCTAGTGGAGGATGTCCTTGCTGACTCCAGAGAGGGCTGGTCTCTTCCAACACAGACCACTCTGTGGTTCATTGTCTTAAGCCCTGAAGTCCAGACTGGTAGCTGGAGGATGCCCATAGCTTTGTTGGGAAGACCAGCCAGTTACCAATGCCCACCTAGCAGTTGAGCTCTGCAGTTAACCTAAATCTTTAATAGGATTAAGCAAAAGCCTTTGATGGAAACAAAAGCTTGTGCTGGGCTCCAGTGACCCCCAGTACACCCAGGCTGGCAGCAGGAACCCTGCTGACCTCGCTCACTGCTGGGGCTGGCTCTTCTCAAGCCAGGCTGGTGATGCCAGCCTAGCAGTGCTCTTCCCCTGGCAACTTGTTCTGTTTCGAGAGAGCAGCTTGGCAGAGCAGGTTTTAAGGAACTTCTGGTGCCTATGCAGGAAACATAACTGAGCTTGGGGGAGGAAGGATGGGTAAGGCTGAGATACTGCCTCACTGGTCCTCCTGCCTTGCTCAGCTGTGCTGCTTCTCCAGGTGGAGAATTACTCCTGGTCTGTAGGACTTTTTCTGTGTTGTCAGATGAGTGGGAATTGAAGTAGCTTGCAGTAACACAGATGTGTTTACTGCCTGGGTCCTCTGCTCCAAAGAGCTGATGAGGCTCTACTGCTGATAAGATGCCCCATTTGCAGTGTCCAGAGCAACCTTGGCATCTCCTGCTTTTACACAGGCTTCAGCCACGGTGATTGAGCAGAGTTAACTTGTGCCCAGTTCTGGACAGGGAACTGCTGGGGAGAGTCCAGGGGAGGCTACAAAGATGCTGAGGGACCTGGAGCAACTCTGGGGGGAGGAAAGGCTGAGAGCCCTGGGGCTGTTGAGCCTGGAGAAGGGCAACCTGAGAGGAGATCTGAGCAGTGCTCAGCAGGAGCTAAAGGGTGGGAGGCAAGAGACTGGGGCCAGGCTCATTTTAGTGGTGCCCAGTGACAGGACAATGGGCAAAGGGCACAAACTGGAACCCAGGAAGTTCCACCTGCACCGGAGGAGAAACTTTTTTGTTGTGAGGGGGCTGGAGCCCTGGAGCAGGCTGCCCATAGGGGTTGTGGAGTCTTCTTGTGTGGAGAGATTGCACACCCAGCTGGGCACAGTGATCTTGGGTGAGCTGCTGTGAGTGCCCCTGCCTTAGCAGGGAGGCTGTACTGGATGATCTCCAGAGGTCCCTTCCAACTCCCACTGCACTGTAATTCTGTGAAGTACTTTTTGTGGTGAAGGTGCCTTGCCTGGACCTCATCTTGCCCCCCTCTCTCTTGCTTTCTAGCAGCTCCATAGATGTGCATCTTTGTGACTGGAAGCAGCAAGCTAAATCTGGTCTTACTAGCGCTCCCACCCTGCCTTGAACTTGCAAGGCTGGCTCTGGAAACTGGAACTTGTTGAGATCTTGCCTGTCCTGGTCTTGCAGCAGGATTGGTTGTGTTGTGGAGCAGCCTCACTGCATACAGCCCAAGCCACAGGATCTCAGGATGTTAGGGGTTGGAAGGGACCTCTGCAGAGCTTCCAGTCCAAGCCCCCTGCCAGAGCAGGACCAGAGAATCCAGCACAGGTCACACAGGAACACATCCAGACAGGGCTGGAAAGGCTCCAGAGAAGGAGACTGCACAACCTCTCTGGGCAGCCTGGGCCACTGCTCTGTGACCCTTACAGTGAAGTTGTTCTTCCTCATGCCTTGGGCACTCTTGGTGTCTTGATGCAGTCATGTACACAGGAAGCCTATTCTAGTGCCACCTTTGCAACTGAGCCCTTGGCCTTGCTCTTCAGTCTTCCTGCACCTGTTTGGGGGCCATGAGGAGATGAGATTTGCTGGAAAGCAGCTCTCTGGAGAAAGACCTGGGAGTGCTGGTGGACACCAAGTTCTCCATGGGACAGCAATGTGCCCTTGTGGCCAAGAAGGGGCACATTAAGAGGAGGGTGGCCAGCAGATCCAGGGATGTTCTCCTGCCCCTCTGCCCTGATGAGACCTCACCTGGAATATTGCATCCAGTTCTGGGCTTCTCAGTTCAGGAGGGACAGGGATCTGCTTGAGAGAGTCCAATGGAGGGCTACAAGGAAGATGAAGGGCCTGGAGCACTGCCTGATGAGGAGTGACTGAGGGACCTGAGGCTGCTTAGTCTGGAGAGGAGAAGGCTGAGAGGGGATCTGATCAATGTCTATAAATACCTGAGGACTGGGGGTCAAGAGGGAGGGGACAAGGACAGCCTCTGTTCACTTGTGCCCTGGTATAGGACAAGAGGCAATGAATGGAAACTACAACACAGCAAGTTCCACCTAAATATGAGGAAGAACTTCTTCACTGTAAAGATCCTTTCTAACCCCTGACATCCTGTGTTCCTGTGAGATATTTCCAGGGGAGGCAGCTGACCTTGGGAGCTCCTTCTTCAGATAAGTGCCTCCCTTTGCTGGCAGTGGTAGGTGGAGTTGGTGTGTTGGTTGCTGTAGATGCAGGGTTCATATAAGCAGTGATGAGGTTAGCTCTCTATTTATGATTAAATTCCTTCGGTAGCTGCTGGTAGTGCTCTGACACTCTCCAGGAGATCTTGGTAGCAGTGACTCTTTGTAGTGGTGGTGTTGTCTTGTTCTACTGCCCCGAGAAGGTGTCTTGAGTGGTCTGTGGAGGTCTGCCTGCTTGGTTTGTGTCTGCTCTGAGACTCTCCGGGTGATACAGGGTGAGGATGGTTGCTCTGAAACTGCCTGGAGGACCTGCTGCTAATGTAACTGTCTGCTCTCCCTATAGGTCCTGAAGGTGAAAGAAGATGGGGTCTGGCTGCTTAAAAGTGACCAAGTATTTCCTCTTCCTCTTCAATCTCCTGTTCCTTGTAAGTATCTGCAAGGGGAGGCCTGCACTAAGCTCATCTACAAGAGTGGGGATCCTCTGGATGTCAACCCACTATGTGCATTAAGTAACGTGGCCAGAGTTTTGGAAGGAAGGGGGAATCCCAGAAGCTGAGGGATGTCAGGGCTTCCCAGGTATGTTGAGCAGCTTTGCTCCTGCAGTGGGAAGGGAAACCAAGAGTCATGGGTTCTGGAAGTCCCTTTCTGGAAGGTGACTAATTGTCACTTGATTTCTCTGCCCCATCTGGAACAGCAACTGAGCTGCTCCTGAGCACCAAGTAGTGGGAGTGCCCCTCCTAAATAGGCCAGGCAGGCTTCAAAGAACAGCTGTAATTGTGTTCAGATCCCAACGGCTGCTTCTGGCTTTGAACAAGAGGAATTAGTCTGAGTGCCCTGCTTGGGATGGAGGTGGGAGTTGGGGGAGGCTGGGGCAGGCTTGTCTGGAGGAGAGGAATGAGGCAGCCCCCTGGCTGTGGTCTGGCTTCAAGTGTGAGGCTCAGCAAGAGCCTTTTGGATGGGAGTTGCACACATCCAGCAGGCAAACAGCCTGCCTGGTGCTGTTGTTGCCCTTTGTGCAGCCTCTGAGGGGAAGGAAGGGCCGGGCAGGGAGGAAAGTGCACCACGATAAGGTCTTTCTGGTCTCCGTCCCTGCACACGGCTTCGCTTTTGCTTCCTGCTGCTGCAACACAAGCTTGGACTTGGGGGACGTCTGGATCTGATTTCCCTTAGCTTGCTCTGTTGCCTCTTTCCTATCTGCAGTTTGCTTCCACCCAAAGTGCAGTTAAGGTCTAAGAGGCAAAAGTCAGGGGTGCTGGGAGCATCTGTGGAGAAGACTCTCAGGAGGTTTTTCAAGTGTCACTTAGGGTCTTTCAGACCCTGTGTCTGTATGGTTTGGTCCACTTGAAGGACAGGCAAAATCCAGCTGAACCATAGAATCATTTTGGTTGGAAAAGACCTTTCAGATCATCAGATCCAACCATTCCCTAACTCTCCCAAGTCTGGTCCTAACCCATGTCCCTTTGCACCACATGTGTGCGTCCTTTAGACACTTCAAGGGATGGGATCCAGGCCTGTCCTGCTACTTGTGCAGGACTCCTCTGAAGATGTTACCACCCAGGCCATCTCCTTTCTGGAAGAGGTGATGCTTTTTAAGCAGTGGGAAGTGAGCTGCATTTAAGGCAGCAATTAGTCTTGTTGAAGCCCAGTACCTGGACTCTGTCTAATGTCCCTTCATCCTCTGAGCCCAGGTCCAAATTCAATAGCTAATGTCTGCATAGGGGAAGTTCTCTTCAAGACAACCAACCTAGAATGGGAGGGGAGGGGGAAGACCACAGCCTGAAATACTACAACACCACATTGCACTCTGCCTGTCTTTGTTGGATGCTCTCAGTGGTCATTCTGGCATCTCTGTCCCTCCAACTCTTCTGGTGCAGCAGCCAGAACCTCTCCCTCTTGGAGAAAGCTGATCCAATGCCCTGGGCTGGGCCTGGGGAGCAGTTTGAAGTTGCAACATGAGGAGGTCTGTGCTGACTGAGGGGAGAAGCTGCTTTAAAGAGCTCTTTGGGTTCTGTCCTCTTGTGCTGCTTTGTAAAAGCGAAGTCTCTGAAGTGGGTGTCTTCTGGTGGGGAGCTTGATGTTCCTCTGGAGTGAAGCTCTGGACCAACAGCAGGCAGCTTGCGTCTACCAGATCCTGAGGAAGGAGGTGTCTGTTACTCTCTGCTGTCTCAGGAAGTAGTTGACATGAGAAGCTTTTTCCTTTATCGTTGCTCAAAGGTCTGAATGGGGGCAGGGAGGGTGGATTCCTGTGCTTATGCCATGTGGCAGATCAGTATTAACCTAGCAGGGAAACTGCTTCTGGCAAGCTGCTGTTGGCTCACAGCATCCTCACGCTGAGTCCTGTTAGCAGAGTGCTTGCATAGGTATGATGGAGCTCTGTTTGCGCCGGAGCTGGGCCCGTTTGCGCCGGAGCTGGGCCCGTTTGCGCCGGAGCTGGGCCCGTTTGCGCCGGAGCTGGGCCCGTTTGCTCTGGAGCTCGAGCTGAACCTCTGTGCTTGCACCCTGTGCAGTCCAGCCCTTGCTGTCTGAAGGGTGCTCTCCAACCTTGCCTGGAGCTGCTGGATGAGGAGACCCTTCAGAGTCACTGAAATAACACTTCTCTACAGCTCGAGGTCCCTTGCTCTAACTGGGCCCTTGCTGGTGCTTTGTAGTCTTGGAGCCTTACTTTAGGGAAGGGTTTGGCCTGCTTTGATTCAGTGGAAGGAGGTTGTTTGGTCTTCTTGCCTGCTTGCTGCAAAGATTTTAAAAAACATAAGCTGGGGCTATAAGCTTTGTTTCCCTACATGGATCTTAGCAGATCTCTACCTTCCTGGGAAGCAGGCATGGTCCACAGCATTTGGTTCTCACACAGTCACAGAATTGTTTAGGCTGGAGAAGACTTTTTAATGAGTCCAATCTTTAACCCAACACTACCAAGTCTGCTGCTAAACCATGTCCCTCAGCACCACATCTCCATGGCTTTGAAATCCCAGCAGGGATGAGGGCTCCGCCACTGCTCTGGGCAGCTTGTTCCAGGGCTTGACAGCCCTTCTGGGGAAGAAATTGTACCTCAATCCCAATGTAAACCTCCCCTGGCACAGCTTGAGGCCATTTCCTCTCATCATGTCACTGTGGTCTTGGGAGAAGAGACCAAGCCCCCCCTGATTCCAGCCTCCTTTCAGAGGATTGTAAATAGCAAGGAGGTCTCCCCTCAGCCTTCTTTTCCTTGGAGTATGGAACTGGACTAAACACTCGCCAGCTCCCTCAGCTGCTCCTCACCAGCCCTGTTCTCCAGACCCTTCACAGCTTCATTGCTCTTCTCTGGACACCCTGCAGCACCTCAGTGTCCCCCTTGGATCAAGGGTTCCAAAACTGAGGCCAGTAGTCAAGGTGTAATCCCATCAGTGCTGAGTCCAGGGGGATGGTCCCTGCCCTGCTCCTGTTGGTGACTCTTGTGCTGATCCAGGCCTGGATGCTGGTGCCCTTCCAAGAAGCAACTCTTCCCCATGCCTGTTGCATTGTTGGGGTGATTGTGACCCAAGTGCAGTGCCTTGGCCTCATGGAACCTCTTCCTGCAGGCCTGAGCCCATGGATCCAGCCTGGTCAGATATCTCTGTAGAGCCTGTCCGATCAGGACTCCCTCCCAGCATGGTGTCAGGCAAACCTACTGAAAGGGCCTTAATTCCTTTGTCCAGCTCATTAACGAAGACATTAAGGAGAGCTGAGCCCTGGGGAGCACCACTGGTCAGCAGCTGGATTTAACTCCTTCCCCTACCACTCTTTGGGCCTGGCCAGGCAGCCAGCTTCTCACTCAGCAAAGCTTTAAGAGTAAAGAGCCTCTCCTTAAGGGCAGAACAGTTCTGTGAGACAAGATTTGCCATTGGAACAGGCTGCCCAGAGAGGTGGTGGAGTCACTTGGATGGGGCACTCAGTGCCATGGTCCAGTTGATTGGCTGGGACTGGGCGATAGTTTGGGCTGGATGAGCTTGGAAGTCTCTTCCAACCTGGTTAATTCTATAATTCTAAGTTCCACAGTCTCTGGAAACTATTTGTTCAGAGTATGGAACCATCTGTCCTGCTTATAACCCTGCTGTAGGTGGAGCAGGAGGCTGCTGCCCAAATCAAAACCTGGAGGTTTAAGAGAAACCTTTCTGCTGGCTCCTTGGCCAGGCTCAGTGTTACCTGTTGCAGTCTGAGTGCTGGGGCAGGATAGGGTGACCCAGGGAGGTTGGTGGAGTCATCATCCCTGGAGGTGTTCAAGAAATTTGTGGACATGGTACTTGGGGGCATGGTTTAGTGGCCATGGCAGTGCTGGGTTGATGAATGGACTTGATTTTTTTAGAGGTCTTTTCCAAGCAAACCAGTTCTGAGTCAGCTCCATCACAGCTTAGCTCTTCCATGGCCATCTTCAGCAGGCTCTGCTGTGGGAAACTGCTGGCCCTGCCTTGAGAGAGCTGCATCCTTCTGGCTTGGGTGTGGGAAGGGATCTTGTTGAAATCAGGAGTGAAATCTCCACTCCTGAGGTGGACTAGAAATGTCTGCCCTCACTTCAGGAGTTTAAAGAGTGGAGCAAAGGAATTCAGCTCAATGGAAGGCAGATGGGATTTCTTCTGTGGAGGGTGTGAGGCAAAGCAGTGGCAGAAGCAGCCTGGCTGTGCTATGCAAGCTGCAGAAGACATGGAGCAGGGATCCAATCCTGCTAGGAGCAAAATATGCTGTTGTTAGGGCACTGTTTTCTCCTTCTGGTTTATTTTCTCCCTCTTAAGTGTTTTCCACAGCAGCTCCTGGCGAGCACAGGAGCTGTGGAGTAGAGCAAAGATCAGAGTGCAAACAGGAGAGCTGGAGCACCTCCCAAGCAGCTTGCCAGGAACTCAGCCCTGGGTTTTGTCAGGCACAGCCAAACTGAGGTGACACTGCAGAGCCAGCGAGCCAGGAAATGTCACATACGGCCTGCTTTGCAGCTTTTAAGGCAAATCTTTTCTTAAGCCTGTAGCTTACATGCAAACAAGCTGTGCAGTCAGCAGTTCTTGACGAGACCAAGCTGGAGAGGGTTGAGGATTTTTAGGATCCACAGCTGTTGGGTGTTCCAAGAGGCTGTTTGGGCAACAGAGTGCAGCATGTTGGGACATAAGGCAAGTGACAATTTTTCTGACTGCCATGGAGTCATGGAAGGATTTGGGTTGGAAGAGACCTTAAAGATCATCCAGTTCAAACCTCCTGCCACGGGGACACCTCCCACCAGCCCAGGTTGCTTAAGGCCTCATCCAACCTGGCCTTGAACACCTCCAGGAAGGGAGCATCCACAACCTCCCTGGCAACTTGTGCCAGTGTCTCACTACCCTCCCTGAAAAGAATTTATTCCTCATCTCCAGTCTCTTGCTCTCCTCAAGCTTCAATCCATTCCCTCTCATCCTATGACTACAAGCCCTTGTAAAAAGTTCCTCCCCAGCTTTGTCCCCCAGTACCCCTTTCAGGTACTGGAAGGCAGCTCTAGGTTTGTCCTGGAGCCACCTTTTCTCCAGGCTGAACAGCCCCAGCTCTTGTCAGCCTGTCCAGCCTTCTGATCATCTTTGTGGCCTCCACTGGGACCTGCTCCAGCAGCTCCATGTCCCTCCTGTGCTGGGGACACGAGTGCTGGACGCAGTGCTCCAGGTGGGGTCTCACCAGAGCAGAGTTGAGGGGCAGAATGCTCTCTCTTGGGTCACACTGCTTTTGGTGCAGCCATCTTTGCCTTTTGCCTGGGCTGCAGCAGCTCTCTGCTTTCTACAGCTGAGTCAGTCTTCTTCAGAGATGAGAACTTGCTTGGTGACTTTCTAATCCTTTTTCCCACAGCTAGCTCTGTGTTGTGCCCTCTCTGCCAAGCCAGGAAAGCTTGCAAGCAGCTTATTCCAGGCTGCTGCTTTATCTTTGCTCAGAAAAGCTTCTTTGTGAGGGGCTGCAGCACAGAATAAACTTTGAAAGTGTGGATGGAGCCAGTGCCTGTCTGTACAACCCTCCCTGCCAGCTTGCTTCAGGTGGTGCTTTGGCATTTCCCTTCTCTCCCAAACGTTCTCTTAAGCAAGCACAGAATCTCAGCCTCTGGTTTGCTTAATGTTTGCCTTCATCCTATCTTGAAATCCTGCTGGGGTAAGACCTCCTGCTGGCAGCTCCTATCTCCTGAAAGCATCTCCTTGTTTCTTTTCAAATCTCACTTAAATCTTTGCACAGCAAGTGGTTTCCAGCCTTTGTTGCTCCTAGTTGGCATGAGATTCAGCTTCTTATCAGCCTCTGCAGTCTCAGAGGTTCTCAGCACAGTCTCTCTGTTAGGAGACTGATGGTGCTGCCATGCTCACTGTGAGACCTGGGCGTCGACTTGCATGCAAACACCTCACGGGCAGCTATAAACATGCTGACACTTGGAAACCAAAAATACAGCATGCTAATTTTTTTGGCCTTTTTTTTTTTTCTTCTTCTCCTTCAAAATGAGGTGAAAAAAAAAACCCTGTTTCTTGCCCTTCTCAATTCAGTGTCTGGATTCAGCCAGGTCCTCCCAGGACCATGTAGCTCCACTAATCCTTGCCCTAGATAAGAGGGTGGTGAGTGAGGCAGAGACCGTGGCTGATGTTTCGTAACACTTGGCTCTCTCTTGGTACTGAGATCTGTTGGTTTGGGGTGTTCTGGCATAAAGGAGTGGCCAGGCCAAAATGCCAAAAGCTTGGCTTTGGAAGGAGCAAAAAGCCTCTTTTCTCCTGGGAGCCTGTACTGAAAGTGAGCGCTGCTGGGTTTTGGCAGTTGTGGGTTGAAGCTATAACAGAGCCTGAAAAGCTGAAGATTTCCTTCCTGGGAAGGTTCCAGCTGCCAGATATCTAATCCTTTGGCAGCTGGCTCCCAGCCTGGTCCCACAGGGTCAGGGATTTTTGTATTCAAAACAAAAAAAAGTCTTTTAAAATCACGTACTTGAATGTGTTTGTCCTTCCTTAGCTCTCCACAGAAGCAGTGTCCTTACCTTTTGCCTCTGACAACAAGCTTCTAGCAGCAGGTCATCTCTTCCTCAGGCTGTTTTGACCTATACCACACCATGTCAGGCTCCTAAAATCCTGTCTGAAGGGCTGCCAAGCAGAACCTGGGGCTCCTGTGCAGCTGGCTGAGGCACTTCTCCTGGAGTCAGACTAATCCTGTTTACTCTAGGAGGAGCAGCACGGGGGAGGTGGGAGGGAACAGCGAAAGAATGGTTGCCTTTAAGCTAGGGGAATAGTGAGTGCCACCTCTATTTGTCTGAAAATCAGCTCTGTGTGTTTTGTTCTTGCTCTTTCAGATCCTGGGTGCTGTGATCCTGGGCTTTGGAGTATGGATCCTGGCTGACAAGACCAGTTTCATTGCAGTCCTACGTAAGACCTCCTTCCTCTGTCTTTCTCTCTGCTCTGTGCTCA
Source organism: Semnornis frantzii (assembly GCA_013399775.1). NCBI lineage: Eukaryota > Metazoa > Chordata > Aves > Piciformes > Ramphastidae > Semnornis > Semnornis frantzii. The sequence continues at coordinate 28,169 of VWYK01055785.1, read as the reverse complement.
GCTGCAGGGTGGTCCATGGCAATACCTCTGTGCATGGCCTGTGACCCAAGAAGTAAGGTGGGGTACACCAAGGTGACACCTTAGGGACAGAGTGAAAAGGAGCAACCCTAGAGGCAGGGCATTCCTCCTCCTCTTGGGGATTGCAACACTGAGGTCAGACTTGAGAGCACCACCTCTTCACCCAGCAGTCCAAATACTTCATCTCAAACACAGTGCCTACCATTTCCTCCTGTTTTCACTGCATGCTGTGTCTCCACAAGAGCTTCTTTCTTATCACCATGTCTGAAAAGACCCCAGTGGCTTCATACAGTTCTGCTGTGCGAGTCCTCTGTGCTGCCTCTGCTTTTTTTTGTAGTGATCTATTTCAATCTGATTCTTTCAAACACCAAACCAAGTTAGACTTCCGCTGTTGTTGCTGCTGCTTGTACGTTCAAAGCCAGGGTGTTTATTTATCAGCAGCAGAGGATGTAGAGCTGAGAGAGAGTGGAAAGTGTGAGTGTAGGAAACCTTTAGTGCTCTGACTTCTAAACCATACTTGATGGCACACACTTAAGGAGACTGAAAGCGTGGCCATCAGAGGTGTTTGTCAGTGCACATGTCAGGGGCCAGCTGGCTTCCCCTTTTAAGTCAGCTGAGAGCATCAACAAAGAGTTCTAAACTAAAAGAGGGAGATTCAGGCTGGATAGATGGAAGAAATCTTTCACTATGAGGATGGTGAGACACTGGCCTGGGTTACCCAGAGAGGCTGTAGAAGCCCCATCCCTGGAACCATTTCAGATCAGGTTGTCTGGGGCTCTGAGCAACCTGCCCTAGTTGCAGGGGGATTGGACTAGACGAGCTTGAAAGGTCTATTGCAACCCAAACCATCTGATGATTCTGTGACTCAAACTCTTCCTTCTGCAACAAGCCCAGAACTGAGCTAGCTTAGCAGAACCAACACAACCACAGTGATCCTGTAAGGGGCTTTATCAACAGTGACCTGGGTGGAGGTGGCACCTTCACCAACACCACCCAGGCAGGCAACTACTGCTTGATTTGTTTGGTGTGTTGCAACATCTGACCTGCTGTGCAGTGGAAGGACAGAAGACACTGTGAGAGAGGTTGCCTATGAAAGTGAGGACTCAAGCAGAGACAGTTTTAATATGGGCAGCCAAAGGGAAGCTTAGCAGGGCCTGGCTCTTTGCAGCACCCTTTGTGATCTGAGGTGTGCTGGGTGCCAGCAGCCGAGGGGAGTGCCACTGCCAGTTGTGGAGGAACAAAGTACCTGAGCTTGGCTCTGCTGCTTCCCACTTTACCCAGAAATCCCTGCTAACAGAGTATTTAAGGATTTAGCTTCCTTCCTGGAGATTTCCAGCATCAGCTCTTTTTCCCTGGCCCCTGGCTTCCTTTCCCATGCCTTGCCCTTCTTTCCCTCAGCTTTAGTAACCCAGGCTCTGGGGAGGGAGTTCAGCACAGCAGGGCATGGCCACTGCCAAAGGAACCTCTTGTACTTTCTTGGCCTCCTGCCCAGCCCAGAGGAAAACAAGGAGCCACAGCACTTGCCAGCAGAGCCTCCTCTTGCAAGGCAGTTGCAGATGAGAAATGCAAGCATGGCTCTATCCCACTGGCACTTCACTGAAGGCCTTTTGGGTTGGAAGGAGCTTTCTCCTTCTTCTGATGAGAAGCTGATGAGGCAACTGCGGAGGTTCTGCAACCTGGGCATGGGAAGGTTTTGTATGATGGCCAAGGAGATTCTGGGGGAGGGAGAAGTGTAGTCTTGTGAAGGCTACTCCTGTAAGGTTGCTCCTTCAGTAGATGCTTTGACATATCACCACCTAAGCTGCACAGTGAGAGTCCCAGAGGTAAGGAGGAAGAAGGAGCAGGATCCTGCACAGTGAGAGTCCCAGAGGTGGGAGGAAGAAGGAGCAGGATCCTGCGCAGTGAGAGTCCCAGGGCTGAGGAGGAGGATGGAGGAGCAGTCAGGGAGAGGCTGGCCTGCAAATGAATCAAGGCTAAAGTGCCTTGTGGCAGACAGCTCTGGTTCATGCTTTAATAACTGATCTTTTCCCTCTGTCCAGCATGTTTTAGGGAGAATTCTGGTACCTGCTGTAAGACACCAGATTCCAAAAGTGAGTGAGGAGAATATCAGTCTGGATTTGGTTACTCCTCCTTAACCTGTTTCAGAAGGAGCTCAAGAGGAAGCTTTCTTCCTGGGACTTCTGTCCAGGGAACTGGATGGAGCTCCAGGAACATGACTGTCATGAATTCAGGACATCCAGAATTCCCCTGCCCTCTACATCCAGCAGGCTTAAGAATCTCTCTTGAAGATAAATGACATTTCTTGTTGCTATTTCTAGACAGAGTATCTCTACACCTTTTACCCTGTAATATTTGCTCCCTTCCCATCCTCTTTTGCAAGAAACAGGCCTGTGCCCAACCCAAATGTAAGAACCTGTTCCTTCTATTGCTTTCAGCACCTCGGTGTTGAGAGGAGAGGACTGAGAGCCACCAGCATGGCTGAAATAATGCTACCAAAGCTTGGCTGAGCATTCCAGAGCAGAACCATTCCAGACACAGCAGCAGGGAACAGCTAGGAGGATATGGAAAAGGAGCTAATTGGGGCATGGTCTCTGTTTTGATCCTGTAGCAGTATCTCTTTGCAGAGGGTCTGCCAGCCGTTCCATGCTGACTTGTCTACTAACCTGTCACATCATCTCTGCTCACCTCTTGCATCGTGTTTCACTCCATGGAGTGTGTGTGTCCCACTGCTGGCTGCAAGTGGATGAGTGGAAACAGAATGGCTGGAACCAGGAGTGGTGCATTAAAGCAAGAAGTCAAACTGAAAGGCTCGACAGGGCAACCTGATCTAGTGGAGGATGCTCCTGCTTGCTGCAGAGGGGGCTGGACTAGGTGACCTTTAGAGGTGCCTTCTAATCCAGACCATTCTATGAAAAAGGAGTTTAGGACATGAAAAAGCTTCCCTGAAGTTGAGGGAATCAAAGCAGATAAGCAGCAGGTGTGGAACAGAGCTTACTTGACCTTGCTCTTAATCAGAGCACATTCAGGAGGGAGTTAAAAATCCAGTAAGCAAAGCTTCATTTCGTCCAAACAAAGTTCATTTGTTTGGAGTAACCTTGATTCTCCCAGCTTGGAAATAGCTGAGATTTGCAGGTTGGTTTTGGAAGTCTTCCTTCATCAGAAGACCCCCAGAAGCTACCCTGGTGCCTCCCTGTTCCGCCCTGCCTCTGTTCAGTCCCTTTGCAGAAGGCAATGTTTGTGAGCAGATGTGGTGGCAGTCCTCTGAGTGGTGATGGCAGATGCAGTTTAGGTCAGTAGCTGATTGTGTTTCCTCTCCTGGCCCCTGCAGAGATGTCCTCTCCTTCCCTGAAGACTGGTGCCTACGTTCTGACGGGCGTTGGGGCTCTCACCATGCTGATGGGGTTCCTGGGCTGCCTCGGAGCTGTCAATGAAATCCGATGTCTCCTGGGCCTGGTGAGACAATTCATCTTGTGCTTTAGACCCAATGCTTCTTCTGCAAAATAGCTGGGGCTCAGGTCTCCTGGGGACAAGACTGCTGCTAGGGCAGCTTAGACCCAGTCCTTAATGTGTACATATTACGTTCTCCAACAGGCTGTGGTAGAGGTTCCTCAGACGTTACTAATGGTGAGGTAATAACTCTGTGAAATAAGAAAGGATGCCACCAGTGCTTTCTGCAAGTGGTGGGTTGAGGACTACCAGCAGAGGGAAGATATCCCAGGTCCAGCATCCCAGCTGTCCTTTCACCCCTGTGAGCATAGTGCCAAGCATTAAGAGCGCAGGGAGAGAAAAGGAAGAGTCACAGTGTCCTGCTGTGCTGCCAAGTTCAACCTCTCTGACAAACATAAGGGCTGAAAGACACTCAACTGGGAATGTGCTCTATGTCAGGACCTCTTCCAAAGCTCCAGGTGTAGGAGATTTTTCTGTCTGAGATGGATAAGATGACACAAGGTCAGCCAGCTGCTTGGCTCTTCCACAGCACATCTGCACAGGCAACCAAGTATGGCCACAGTGTGTCCTGGAATGAGGAACATTTCCTGATGTCATGGTGGTAGCTGCCACAGTTTAAAAGTAACTTCAGGGGTGCTATGTCCAACTCTGGACTTCTTATCACAGCAGAGTCATGGGACCTTTTGGAGGAGGCCAGAACAGTGATCCAAGGGCTGGAAGCCCTTTACTGTGAGGCCAGGCAGAGAGAGTTGGAGTGGTTCAGCCTGGAGAAGAGAAGGCTGCAGGAAGACCTTCTGGTGGCCTTGTAGTGCTTAAAGGAACTGATTAGAAAGCTGAGGACTGACTTTAGAGCTTCTTGTGACAGGACAAGGGGTGAGCAGTTGGAACAGAAAGAGGAGATTAAGACTTAAGAGAAGGGAGGAATTTACTCTGGGAGTGGTGAGACCCTGGCCCATCTTGCCCAGAGAGGTGGTAGAAGCCCTATCTCTGAAACCATTTTGGGTCAGGTCGTTTGTGGCTCTGAGCAGCCTGCTCTAGTTGCAGATGTCCCTGCTGACTGCAGGGGCTTGGACTCGATGACCTTTAAAGGTCCTTTCCAACCCAAACCATTTGATGATTCTGTCTCAAATTCCTTTAAAAGTACTTTGTTAGTGAATCTTAAATTGAGACTCTGAAAGAAATGAAGTAGCATGTATTGAAACATATGGGCCATGAGGTGGATAAAGAGCTGGCTTGATGGCCCCTCCCAAAGAGTGGCTGTCAGTGGGTCCATGTCCCAGTGGAGGCAGTGACAAGCAGAGTCCCTCAGGGATCAGTCCTGGGACCAGTCTGGTTCAACATCTGTGTTGGTGCCATGGACAGAGGCATTGAGTGCAGCCTCAGCAAGTTTGCTGCCCACACCAAACTGTGTGGTGCAGCAGACANGTGTCCAGAGAAGGGGCATGAGGATGCTCAGAGGGCTGGAGACAGCCCTCTGCTACGGGGACAGACTGAAAGAGTTGGGGCTGTTCAGTCTCCCAGGTGACCTTCTTGTGGCCTTCCAGTATCTGAAGGGGGCTGCAAAAAAGCTGGGAAGGGACTTTTTAGGCTGTCAGGTAGGGACAGGACTAGGGAGAATGGAGCAAAGCTGGAGGTGGGGAGATTCAGACTGGACATGAGGAGGAAGTTGTTCAGCATGAGAGTGGTGAGAGCCTGGCATGGGTTGCCCAGGGAGGTGGTTGAGGCCCCATCCCTGGAGGTGTTTAAGGCCAGGCTGGATGAGGCTCTGGGCAGCCTGCTCTAGGGTAGGGTGTCCCTGCCCATGGTAGGTGAGTTGGAACTGGATGATCCTTGTGGTCCCTTCCATTCTGATTCTATAATTCTATGAAATGGAACTGGGTGAAAAGTAAGAACAAACCCCAAAAGCAGGATTGTGAAATGGACTTTTCTTGCTGAGGAGATGTGAGGTAGGCAGGGTCCAATTGATTGAGTCCCGAATGGACTGGGAATTGGGCCTGGAGGTGGGAGAGGGGGTCCCAGTTGGAATGACACATGGAAAGGGTGCTTGTAAACCACCTCCTTTTAAAGGTTTTCCTGTTGGCCTGGTGGGGGAAGTGTTGAAGTTCAGTGGTCTGATGTAGGTGCTTGTCCTGAAGCCCTTTACTGATGAAAGCAAAGCTGACAGCAGAGCTTTTCTGCAGGACAAGAGGCTGTGACCTCTCCTGTGCAGGAAATGTTCCCACAACTTGTGCTGTCCAAGGCTGAGAGTGCTTATCTCTTCTTTTTTGCTTTCCAGTACTTCACCTGCCTGATGGTAATCCTCATAGCTCAAGTTGCTGCTGGGCTGGTCATCTACTTCCAGAAAGAAATGGTGAGCATATTCTCTGTGGCCTTGGTTTGAGGGAACAGGAGAGAGCTGGGAATTCTCTCTTCCAGCCAAACTCCACCATTAGCAGGCACTACTAACTGGCTTCTCCTTTGCTCTCTGTCCCCACTTCAGCTGGGGCTGTGTTGCCCACCTCAGCAGCCCTGCTTTCTGAAGGGTTCTGAAGCTCTCTTTGAGATGCAGAGCAAAAAGAAATTCCTGAGAAGCTTTTGGCCTCAGCTCCTCCTGATCCTGCTGCAGACTATTGCTTGGGCATGGAGCTGCCATCACTGGTGGCAGCCTGAGTGGTTGCTTTTCAGGTTGCTCACCTTCCTTGTGTTGTCTTCTTCCAACCTTTCAGTCCCACATCTGTATGTAAAGCTCTCTCCTTGGAAGAGGTCTCCTCTTTGCCTGAGAGCAAACCCAAATGTCTGACAGTTCCTGCTCTACAGTTTGAACTCAAAGCTAAGTGGTTTAATGTTTTGAAGTGGATCTCTTGGTCAGGAATGCAGCTTCCCAGGGTAAGCTTCTGGAGCTCCAATGCAGTTGGTGGTGGAAAGGGAATAACTTAGGAGCTGGTGGAGTTCATTGCAACCTGGCTGTAGGTTCTCTGGTTGAGGCAGTGCCAGCTCAGTTCTCCAGCTGTTGGACAACTAAACTGGGAGTGGGAAAAATTATAACCATGAAGTTCCTCTTGGCTTCTCTTTCCTGCTCTTCAGGTTTCTGGTATCAGTTCTGGGTAGCCTTGTCCTTTGCTACCAAGGGAGACATGAAAGGAGGTTGCAGTGAAGTGGGAGTTGGTCTCTTCTCCCTAGTACCAGAGGATAGAATGAGAGGAAATGGCCTGAAATTGAGCCAGAGGAGGGTTAGATTGGGGATGAGGAACAATGTCTTTGCTGCAAGAGTGGTCAGGGGTTGAAACAGGCTGCCCAGGGAGGTGGTGGAGTCACCATCCCTAGAGGTGTTCAAGAAATGTGGCACTTCAGGACATTGTTTGATGGCCATGGTGGTGTTGGGTCGATGGCTGGACTTGATCATCTTGGAGACCTTCTCTAACCAAAATAACTCTGTAGTAACTGTGTGCCTATCCTACTGCAGGGCTGTGCCAGCCCTCCTGCTAGGTGGTTTCATCAAGCAGGTGGCTGAGGAGGTGATGGATGGGGCTGGGTGGTAAAGTTTGGAGGCAGGTGCCTGCCCCCAGCATAGCTGATAGGAACTTTGGACAAGTGGTTGTGGTGACTCTGAGCAGCTGTTGGTTGGGTTCCTTGCCAAATGTGGTGCAAACACAGCTTGTTCTCAGGGCTGGCTGAAGCTGAAGGGGAAACCAGAATGTGGGTAGCTGCTGTGTAAAGTTACAGCTTAGAACAAGCTGCTGATTCTCAAGCAGCTTTGACTAATGCAGAGGAGGAGATGTGGGGATGGGAATTCCCCTGGGGTGGGGAAACAGGACTTCTCAGACCATGAAATTCCATACCTCCCTGGGCATTTCTCCACCAGCTGTCACTCTGCTCTAGAAAAGTCCAGCTTTTGAGCTGTGGCTCTTCATCTGAACCTCAGTCAGACTAGGAAGAGAAGGGAAATGCTGGGGGTTGTTCTGCAGAGCCCTAGGAAGAGAATAAAAATGCTGGGGGTTGTTCTACAGAGCCCTAGGGAGAGAATAAAAATGCTGGGGGTTGTTCTGCAGAGCCCTAGGAAGAGAAGGGAAATGCTGGGGGTGGTTCTGCAGAGCCCTAGGAAGAGAAGGGAAATGCTGGGGGTGATTCTGCAGAGCCCTAGGAAGAGAAGGGAAATGCTGGGGTTTGTTCTGCAGAGCCCTAGGAAGAGAATAAAAATGCTGGGGGTTGTCCTGCAGAGCCCTAGGGAGAAGGGAAATGCTGGGGGTTGTTCTGCAGAGCCCTAGGGAGAGAAGGGAAATGCTGGGGGTTGTTCTGCAGAGCCCTAGGAAGAGAAGGGAAATGCTGGGGGTGGTTCTGCAGAGCCCTAGGGAGAGAAGGGAAATGCTGGGGGTGGTTCTGCAGAGCCCTAGGAGCTGGTGTGGCTGAGGTAATCACCTGTACAGGTCTAGCAGAGGGGTGGAAAAAGCTGGGCTTTGGACAGATGCTCCTGTTCAGTCCTCAGTGAACAAAAGTTAATGGTAAAGCTCTTCCAGAACCCCTCTATTTCACAGACCCTCCAGAATACCTGCCTGGAGCATTGAGAGAAAGCTTGGGGAAGGTCTTGGCTGAAAACTGCCCCGGGCTGCTTTGTGGCCATGCTTTAGTGGTGCTACGCAGGTCGCTCTGCTTCACTTGCTGCACGTCATCCTGGGGCAGCTCTGAGCACAGCAGAGCACCCTGAACACTGCCCAGCAGCCAGCCCCAGCTCTCTGTTGTGTTCTCTTTGGGCTTCTGACTTGAGGAAGTTGGTTAGATAGAAAACAAGGAGTAACAAGAGTAGAGGGAAGGGGAGCTTGGATCCAGAATGTAGCAAGGTGATAATCACAGAAACATGGAATGTTAGGGTTGGAGGGGACCTCAAGTTCATCCAGTCCAACCCTCCCACCAGAGCAGGTCACAGGAAGACCTCCAGGCAGGTTTGGAATGTCTTCAGAGAAAGAGACTCCACAGCCTCTCTGGGCAGCCTGCTTCAAGGCTTCAGCACACTCACAGTGAAAAAGGTTTTCCTCATGTTCAGGTGGCACCTCCTCTGCTCCAGCCTGCACCCAGTGCCCCTTGCCCTGCCCTTGGACATCCCTGAGCAGAGCCTTCTGATGCTGCCTCCTGACACTGTCACCCCTCAAGGTCCTCTGCTCTTCATAAGATTTATTCTCCAGGCCCTTCCCCAGCTCTCCTCTGCACTCTCTCCAGCACCTCCACATCCATCTTGTATCGAGCTGCCCAAAACTGAACACAACACTGAAAGTGTAGCCTCACCAGAGCAGAGTACAAGCACAATCTCCTCCCTACTCTTGCCTGACACAGCATTTCTGATCCCACCCAGGATGCCAGTGGCTTTCTTTGCCAGCTGGGCACACTGCTGGCTCATTCAGTTGCTTGTCTCTTACAACTCCCACATCCCCTTCAGCCAGGCAGCTCTCCAGCCACACTGCCCCAAGCCTGTGGCATTACTTGGGGTTGCTGTGTCCAAGGTGCAGGAGCTGGCACTTCCCTACAATCTGGTAGTGACTGACCCTGTGTGGTGAGCTGGTTTGGGTTTTGGTGTTCCATTTTTAGAGCTGACAAATGAGTAACATGGCCAATGCCACCCTCTTTTGTGAGCCAAAGGTTGCTGCTCACCTACATCTGGTGGGTCACAAGCACCTGAATGTGGGCTCTGGGGAAAGGGAGCAGGGAGTCCTAGTGGATAACAAGATGACCATGAGCCAGTGATGTGCTCTTGTGGCCCAGAAGGCCAATGACAGCCTGGGGTGTATGAAGAAGAGTGTGGCCAGCAGGTTGAGGGAGGTTCTTCCCCTCCTCTACTCTGATCTGGTGAGGCCTTATCTGGAGTACTATGTCCAGCAGTTCTGGGCTTTCCAGTTCAAGAGGGACAGGGACTTGCTGGAGAGGGTACAGCAAAGGGCTACCAAGATGATGAGAGGACTGGAACATCTCTGATGGGGAAAGACTGAGAGAACTGGGGTTTTTCAGTTTGGAGAAGAGCAGACCAAGGAGGGGAATCTCATCACTGCTGATCAGTCCTTGAAGGCTGGATGTCAGGAGGATGGGGCCAGGCTTTCTTCCTTGGTGCCCAGTGATGGGACAAGGGATGATGGGCACAGACCTGAATATAGGAAGTTCCATCTAAACATGAGGTGGAAGTTCAAGGGTGATGGACAAGACAAGGGGCAATGGGTTTAAACTGGCAGAGGGGAGATTTAGACTGGATGTCAGGAGGAAGTTCTATACAGTGAGGGTGGTGAGACACTGGAACAGGTTGCCCAGGGAGGTTGTGGCTGCTCCCTCCCTGCAGGTGTTCAAGGCCAGGTTGGAGGAGGCCTTGAGTGAGCTGTGCTAGTGGGAGGTGTCCCTGCCTATGGCAGGGGCTTGGAACTGGATGATGCTTGAGGTCCCTTACAACCTTACCATTCTATGGAGCCCTGGAACTGGCTACCCAGAGAGGTGGTGGAGTCTGCATCTCACCTGGAGGTGTTCCTGCATGAACTTGTCTTGGTAGGGAGGTTGGACTCAATGATCTCCAGAGGTCCCCTCTAACCCCTACTATTCTGTGATTCCATGAAGGGAAAAGGTTCTGTCTGGTCCTAGCCCACAGCTCTCTGCAGCTTGCCTGTAAATGGCCTGAGCAAAGAGAGTCGTTCTGGGGAATTGTCCTGCTTGCTCGCTGCTGTTTGCAGCAAGCAGACCTGCAGGAGGCCTGCAGCCACTTGCCTGCAGCCAGAGACTGTGGGTTAATTCCAGGATCTGAAGTGCCTGGGGCGATGAAAGCCTCCTCAGCTGTAGTTTAGATGCTACTAAACCCTGGGGGGAAGCACCTAGCTGGAGGCTCAGAGCTGCGGGATAGATGACTGACAGAAGCCTCCAGTGATCTGGAATCAAAGAGCTGTAGTCTTGTGTGTGGCATTCAGCTGTCTCCAGCTCGTGTGAAGGGGAGACAGAGTCCTGCTGCTTTTTCTGGCAGTGCTCCATGGCTTTGGTAGGCTTTGAATGCCCCTGTGTCTTCTGCTGCCAGGCTGGCTCAGGCTGGGAAGCAGCAGGAGCCCAGAAAGCAGGGATGACTGTTTCTTGGAGCTGTTGGGCTCCACACAGCACCAAGTCCTGAGCTTAAATGCTTGTGAGCATGGTGAAAGCCTACTGAAGCATTTGTCGTGCCCCTCTGGCTGGTTTTCCTCTGCCAAGTGCAGAAAGGGTACTCAGATGCAGGTGCCTGTTTCTCCTTTGAGCTGGGCTGCTGCTTAAGGCCATGGACAAGCTGCTTGTGTGTGCTCTCCAGAGCTGTGCTGCTGTCATTCATGTGGTATTGTTCCTTCTCTCCAGCTGCTTTCTTAAACACCCAGGAATGCCTCAGGTTTTATTTACCTTTTAGAAAGCAGAGCTGTTCGAAGGACTTCTTGTCTATACTTGTGTGGGAGGAGAGGAAGAGCAGAGATACAGCTTCCCCATACAGCACACAGCAGCTGTGCTTGGGGACATCAGAATCACAGGAAGGGACCTTTCAAGATCTTCTAACCCACACCCCTACAGACAACAGGAACAGCTGCAGCTAGAGCAGGTCGCTCAGAGCCACAGCCAACCTGACCTAGAATGGTTCCAGGGATGGGACTTCTGCTATCTGTGTGAGCTGGGCCAGGGTCCCACCACCCTTATTGTGAAGGATTCCTTCCCTCTCTCCAGTCTGAATCTCCCTCTTTCAGTTCAAACCATCACCCCTTGTCCTGTCTCAACAGCCCCTGCTCAGCAATCTGCCCCCAGCTTTCTGATCAGCTGCTTTAAGCACTGCAAGGCCACCTGAAGGTCTCCCTGGAGCTTTCTCTTCACCAGGCTGACCAACCTCAACTCTCTCATCCTGGCCTCACAGCAGAGGGCTTCCAGCCCTGCCAGCAGTGCTGTGGCCTCCTCTGGCCTCACTCCAACAGGTTCCTGTGCTGAGAACTCTGGCCCCAGCACTCCAGGTGGGGGCTCAGCAGAGCAAAGGGACAGAATGCCCTTCCTCAACCTGCTGGCCACAAAGGGCATCTAGTTCAGGTCCTGCCTGTCCTTGTGGTGGGGTCCTGGGATGGAGAACATAGTCACAAGTGGGGTTCTTGCAGAATTGGCACCAGGTTTCATCTGGCTAAGCAGCCAAGGGCCATGTGAGCCCAAGGTAGGACAACAAACCCATCTCCCTCCCTGCCTTCCTTTGCATGTGGAGCAGCAGTGTGTGGGAGGGGTGAGGGTGGGAGCTCAGAGGCTCAGTAACTGATAAGGCTTATGGCAGCAGCCAAGGCCAATCTCATTAGTGGGAACCAGGTCAGGTTGCCTCGATTTGTGGGGAAGGAAAAGGGGAAGCACAGTAATTAAAAGGGGAAGAGCTAGACAGTGTGAGAAGAGAGATCATGGAGCTCCCATCTGTATAGCCTGACATTGCTGATCCCAGTGGGCTGAGCTGCAGTTTTCCTTGGAAGAAGAGCTGCTGCTGAGGAGAAGCTTCTCTAACAGCACTGCTTCCTCTTGCTGGGTGTCTCTGGGCTTGTAGAAGGAAAGGAGAAAACTGTTTCCATCACAGATGTGGGCTGTGAGCATCCTGTTGCTGAGGCTGATGAGACTCTATTCCATCCCTCAAGCAGTCTAATGACACTTCCCTCTAACCTCTTGTGATCTGGGGCTGTCCTTAGCAGGAACAGCTCTCCCCATGTCTTCTCATGGCTGAGAAGGGCTTCAGAAGAGGAGGGTAGAAGGAAGAAGGTGAGGGAGTCTGCCGGGTGGCAGCTTGCACTTGTCACCAAACAAAAAGGTGATGTGAATATCTCTGGCTAAGGACTGGGGCTGAAGTGACCTCTGAGCAGGCTGCTAATGAGCAGGTTAGATAAAGCCATGAGTTTGGGGAGAGGCAGATCAGTGAGACAGGACAGTTTTCCCCAGCTCTATGTCAGAAGACCCAACTGGGTACAGGAGCAGAGTGGCTCTTACCCTCCCGTAGTGTGGAGATGAGCTGCAGCAGCTGAGGTCCTGGACCAGTCTCACCTGCAGTGCCAGGCTAGAAGTAGTTGTGAGACTTTGAGACAGTCTTGTCCTGCATCTCACACCTCAGTCTCCTCTGGGGCAGGGAGCAGTTGTCCAGCCTGTGTCTTCCCAGGATAACCATACCCAGTTCTCTTTCCCTATTGCTCAGCAGGTTTGTAGCCCTTCCCTGTGCCTGGGCAAGGATGTCCTGGGACAGGCTGGTGCTTTGGCTGTGGCATGGCAGAGCACAGCTGCTGTCTTGCCTTCCCTTCAAGACTGAGGCTGTTGATACCACCTGAACTTGTTACTTTTTGCATTTAGCTTTGGTTGAGTGCCCAAAGCTGAGTACCTGTACCCTAAGCCTCAAAGAAAATCACAAAATGGTTTGGGTTGGAAGGGACCTTAAAGATCATCTGATTCCAAACCCTCACTGTGGGCAGGGACACCTTCCATTAGCCCAGGCCCTCATCCAACCAGTTAGATTCCAGGTGAGGGCACTTCTTCTCACAGCAAAATATCTTCTTCATCCCAATTATTGTCTTCTCCTTGAGTTGGAGACCAATCTGTTCACCTCTGTGGTGTCATATCATAGAATGGTTTAGGTCGGAAAGGACCTCGAAGATCATCCAATTCCATGGGCAGGGACACCTCCCACTAGCCCAGGTTGCTCAGGCCCTCATCCAACCTGCCCTTGAGAACATCCAGGGAGGGGGCATCCACAGCCTCCCTGGGCAACCTATGCCAGTGTCTCCCCACCCTCACCATGAAGAGCCTCAGAGGAACTAACCCCCTTATGTCTGCCTTTTTTCCCCTCGCCAGCTGAAAGGTGAGTTGTACCGCGTCATTGAAGGCCTGATTGAAGATTATGACCCCATGAATGATGAGCAGAGGAACTTGCAGGACGCCTGGGACTATGTGCAGAGACAGGTGAGTCCCAGTGTGGACAGCAAGAGGTAGGTGGTGGTTTTGTCAGCCCACCCTCAGCCTTTCAAACTGTGCCGAGAGCAAGGAAATGCCTTGTGGCGAGAGACAGGGTGACCTGGGGGGGGTCTACAGAGTCAGATTTGGTGCCTGCAGGCTAGAAAAGTGTCTTGCCTGAATCATAGAATCAAGCAGGTTGGAAGAGACCTCCAAGCTCATCCAGCCCAACCTAGCACCCAGCCCTAGCCAAGCAACCAGACCATGGCACTAAGTGCCCCATCCAGGCTTTGCTTCAACACCTCCAGGGACAGAGACTCCACCACCTCCCTGGGCAGCCCATTCCAATGCCAATCACTCCCTCTGGCAACAACTTCCTCCTAACATCCAGCCTAGACCTCCCCTGGCACAGTTTGAGACTGTGTCCCCTCCTTCTGTTGCTGGGTGCCTGGCAGAAGAGCCCAACCCCAGCTGGCTACAACCTCCCTTCAGGTAGCTGTAGAGAGCAATGAGGTCTGCCCTGAGCCTCCTCTTGTGCAGGCTGCACACCCCCAGCTCCCTCAGCCTCTCCTCACAGGGCTGTGCTCCAGGCCCCTCCCCAGCCTTGCTGCCCTTCTCTGGGCACCTTCCAGCACCTCAACATCTCTCTTCAATGGAGGGGCCCACAACTGCACACAGCACTCAAGCTGTGGCCTGAGCAGTGCTGAGCACAGGGGCACAAGAAGCTCCCTGCTCCTGCTGCCCACACTGTTCCTGATCCAGGCCAGGATGCCATTGGCTCTGCTGCCCACCTGGGCACACTGCTGCTTCATCTTCAGCTACTATCTTGCTAGGTAGGCCCCTGAGCCAGTCCTGCACATGGGCTGTTAGCACTGCCTAGTATCATAGAATGGCTTCAGCTGGAAAGGACCTCAGGGGTCATTGGCTCCAACCTGGTAGGACACTCCTCAATGAGGCTTGGTTGCTCAAGGCCTCATCTAGTCTGATCTTCACCTGCAGGGAGGAGGTTTCCACAAACCCTCTGGGCAACCCATTCCAGAGTCTCACCACCCTTGTACTGAAGAACTTCTTCCTCATCTCCAGTCTAACCCTGCTGTTTCAAACCATTCCCCCTTGCGCTGTCTCTACACACCATTAGGTAAAGTCCCCTTCCAGCCTTCCTGTGGGATCCCTTCAGGTGCTGGAAGGCAGCTCTAAGGTACCCCTGGAGTCTTCTCCAGGCTGAACACTCCCAGCTCCCTCAGCCTGTCCTGATAGCGGAGCTGCTCCAGCCCTTGCACCATGGTTGTAGGCTCCTCTGGACTCACTTCAGCAGCTCTGTGTCCTCCTTATGCTGGGGACACCGAACTGAAGGCAGTATAGGAGGTGAGGTCTCACCAGAGCAGGGTAAAGGGGCAGAATCCTCTGTCTTGCCCTGCTGGCTGCACTCTTCTTGATGCAGCCCAGCACACAGCTGCCTTCTGGGCACTGCTGCCTCATGATAAGCTTCTCATCAACCAACACCCCCCTGTTGTTACCCTGACTGCATAACCTATCAGGTGGCACCCAACACTCTCTGTGTCTGCAGGGCCTCCAGAGCAGTCTCCTGCTTCCTGCCAGGCAGGGTCAGTGATGCTGACTCCTTGGTGTATGTGGCTGGCTTCTTGTGATGGCTCTTCTGTGAGTGTCAGCATTGTTGGGAGCCATCCAGCTGCTCATGGTTGCTGCTTTTAGCATCAGGGTCAGCACTAGAGCAGCTAGGTCAGTGCTGAGGCGTGCTGGAGTCATGCTAGCTGTTGGCTGCCAAGCCACAAGCTAGAGAGCTGCCTGCTGTGGCTAGGTGCATGCCCAGCTGGTGTGTTGTAAGCACCAGTGAGAGCCTTTTTCTTCTGGTGGTTCTTCAGTCCTCCAAACACTGATCTGCAGGAATTCTCCTCCTTAGAGGGAGAATGATTGATGATTGATCACCGTAGTTGCATCTCTTTGCTGGTGGACTCAAAAGAGAAGACTGATGTGGACAAAGGATCCTCCTTGAGCCCTTCCTTTAGGCAGGAAGAGAAAGAGATTTTGTAGAGGTGATGTCAAGTGTTAGGTGAAGAAGTCAAGTCTGAGGTGTCCAATTCCTCTCCTATGCCAAAGTTAAGATGTAAAAGGAGGTTGGTGTGATGTGAGACCTGCCCAAAGCCCTGTGAAGCAGAGGTAGTTCCTTCCAGGAGCTGCATCTTCAATACTTGTTTGGAAACCAACTGCTCGTCCTGATGTGGGTGCTCAGCTGTTTGCAGCTCCACCTTCATGCCTGTTAGGCTGGACTGGAAAATTCCATTTCCTTTCCAGCAGAGGTTGAATTTTTCCCTAGAACTCCACCCGAAGTTTGGTAGCCTTCCTTGCTTGGTACCACCACATGAGCACAGGCATCCTTGCTGAGGAGATCTCAGCCTTTGCTGGGCTTCCCCATGTGCTTTCCCCTCCAGCAGCCGCAGCTTTCTCGAGTGGCAGTGCAGGGACGTCAGCCTTCCTCGGGAGGGAAAGTTTTCCTCATCCCATCTCGCAGCCAGCTGCAGCTGGGCTGAGTGGGAAGTGGCTGAGGCTTGGTGGCCTGTCAACGCCATCCTGTGGTGGCTGCCAGTGTCCCCAGGGGCCACCAGCTGACAGCTGTGGTGCCTTGCCCTTTGAGAACCAGAAAAGGAGAAGCTCCTGCTTCGTGCCCCTTGTGCTTTGGATTTTCACCCCAGCAGCTTGGAAACTTGGCCACACTGCTTAGAACTTTGGAAGCTGAATGAAATTAACATTTGCAAAAAGTGGTCTGAATGTAGAAGTGTAAAAGGTAATAAAACACACACGAGGCAAAGCTGCATCTTAGTACAGTTCAATAAACAGTACAGCATCCCCTGTGCAATATTGCAACTCTCTTTCACCTCTCTGGACACAAAGAGGTCCAGAGGCTGTGCACAGCCAGCCTGGTCCATCTCCCCCACCCCCATTTCCTCTACCTTTAGCAGTAATCAAAGTAACCAGCAAGCAAGGTCAAGAGAAGCAAGCAGCAAGCAATAATGGGCAGGGAAAAAAAAAAACAAGATAGAAATGGGCAGAACCAATGAAATGGAATAAATTTCTCTGCTCTTTTTGCTTAGCCTCCTAGAGAAATCTATCCAACCCCTTAACTGAATTCTCTGGGAAGACCTAATTCTTATTTACAGCTAAGCATAACCTCAGAGTTGTAGCAGTGTCTGATCACAAACTGTGGGTGCTGCTTGAAGGAAAATGAAGTTTTTAGGGTTTCAGGCATCAGGAGTGGAAGAGAAGGTCAGAATGCTGTTGAGATGCCTTTACCTACACATGATGTCTTGTCAGCACCTTCCTCTCTTGCCTGCCTTGCCCCCCTCTGACCTGATCTGCTGCCAATGAACTGGAATGACTGAGAAAGAAATCTCTCTCTCTCTCTCAAACATTGTCACACAGAATCACAGTGTTAGAGGTGGGAAGGGACCTCTGGAGATCATCCAGTCCAACCTGCCTGCCAAAGCAGGATCACTCAGGGTGGTTCACACAGGAATGCATCCAGGCTGGTTTTGAAAGTCTCCAGAGAAGGAGACTCCACAACCCCCCTGGGCATCCTGCTCCAGGGCTCTGTCACCCTCACTGTAAAGAAGTTTATCCTCACATTGAGGTGAAACCTATGCTCAAATTTATATTCATTGCTCCTTGTTACTGTGCACCCCCAAAAAGAGCTTGGCCCCCTCCACTTGCCCCCCACCCCTCAGGTATTTGTTCACATTGCTCAGATCTCCTCTCAGCCTTCTCTTCTCCAGACTAAACAGCCCCAGGGCTCTCAGTCTCTCTCCACAGGGGAGATGCTCAACCTCCCCAGTCATCCTTGTGGCTCTCTTGATGGACTCTCTCCAGCAGCTCCCTGTCCCTCCTGAACTGGGGAGCCCAAAACTGGACACAGTATTGCAGGCATGGTCTCAGCAGGGCAGAGTAGAGGAGGAGAAGAACCTCCCTAGCCCTGCTGGCCACACTTTTTGTGATGGCATTGGCTCTCTTGTGCAGAAGGGCACATTGCTGGCCCATGCAGAACTTGCTGCCCACCAGCACTCCAAGGTCTTTCTCTGTGGAACTGCTCTGCAGTAGGGCAATACACAGGACAGCTGTCCTCCAGCTGACCCATCGGGAACTTCTGGCTTGCACCTTCACCTCTCCTCTGCATTGTCACCTGGAGAAAAGAGGTGGTTTGTTAGTCTTCAGTCAGCAAGAGCAAATCCAGATTACACTCTGTAAGAATGAGGTCAGGCTGTCTGGCCTGGGAGTATCCAGGCCTCATGCAGTGAGGCTTCTGAAGCAGGACTGGTGGTGGGCTAAGACTTTATGGATGAGCTGTGCCTTCTAGAAGTAACCCTTTAACTCTTGTGCTGACAGCAGAGTACTTCTTTGCTAGGAGGTAATGCTGCTGTCTTCTGGCTTGTGCTGGTTTGAGGCTAATTGGAATATTTTAATAGAGAAAATTATATTGCAGGCTGAGAAAAAGAAACAGTGGTGATGTCTGCTTCACTCATAGGCTTGCTGAGATGTTTAAGTACTCAAAACATAGATAAGTCAGTGTGTCTGGGGCACAGTGTCTTGGTCTAGCAGCTTCTGGCTTCTCCTCTCTGCTCAGTAACCTCACTAACCACTTTCCTCCTAACCCCCCTGACTGAGCCTCCAAACTCACCTTGCACATAAGGCAAACCTTGGGGTAAGGTGTAGGGGTGGGGAGAAGGTGGAAGGGTGGTTGGGAGCCTGTCCTGGGGTCTCTGATTTCTGGGAGGGGAGTTGTGTTTCTGTATTACCTTTACCTTGTATATTTCTGTAACTATTCCTGTCTATTGTGTATATCTCTGCTTGTATATTGTGCTGAGCTGTAAATAGAGCTTCAGTCCTTCACTTCCAGCAGGCTGAGTCTAGTCTGGGTCATTTTACAAGTGTGGGGGGGCAGGGAACTCCCAAACCATCACATGGCTGATCCTCTCACTTATCACCTGGTACCTGGGGGTGATGTCCTAACACAGAGCAACCTGTGTGGCCTGAGTGGTGGAGCTGGGTGACGAGCTCCTAGGAACTTCCACATGCTGTTTGTCTTCCCATGCAGCAGGTCAGCAGCATGGAGGCTAAGACCATGACCATCTCTCTCTCTCTGCTTTATTAGATTGCCTGCTGTGGCTGGACTGGAGCAAAGGACTGGGAACATAACAAGATTCTTGCCAACCTAAGCATGTCTGAGTATCCCTGCTCCTGCTCCAACAGCTCCAAGGATGCCCAGGCAGACAGTGGCTTCTGTGAGCTGAGTGACCCAGTCAACGGCACCGCGGCCGACTGGCCTGTGCACGAGCAGGTGAGTGGCTGCCTCTGGGCCCCAAGGAGCCTCCACTGATGTTGTGCAGTTGTTTAGCCTGGGAAAGACCTTCCAAGAGCATTGAGTCCAACTGCTAACCCAGCACTAAACCATGTCCCTCAGCACCACATCTCCATGGCTTTTAAATATCTCCAGGGATGGGGACTCCACCACTGCCCTGGGCAGCCTCTTCTAGGGCTTAACCCTTTCAGTTCAAGTTGTTGTTCCTCGTGTCCAATGTAAACCTCCCTGGCACAACTTGAAGCTCTTTTCTCTCAGCCTGTCAATTGCCTCTTGGGAGAAGACACCAACCCCTACCTTGTTCCAGCCTCCTTTCAGTGTGTTGTAAAGAGCAATGAGGTCTCCCCTCAGCCTCCTTTTCTCCAGGCTATACAACCCCAGTTCTCTCAGCTGCTCCTCCCCAGCCCTGTTCTCCAGGCCCTTCCCCAGCTCTGTTGCCCTGTTTTTCTCTGGTCCTGCTCCAGCACCTCAATGCCCTTCTTGGAATGAGGGCTCCAGATTTAAACAGCATACTTAAGTTGTGGCCTCACCAGTGCTGGGTACAGGGAGATAATCCCTGCCCTGGTCCTTCTGGCCCCACCATTACTGATCCAGGCTGGGATGCTGATGGCCTCCTTGGCCACCTGGGCACACCCTGACTCATTTTCAGCCACCCTTAGTCCTTTTCTGCTGGGCTGTTTCCAACCACTCCATCCCAAGCCCAGAATGTTTGCAGGCTGCTTGTGACCCAAGTGCAGGACCTGTTACTTGGACTTCTTAAACCTCAGCCCATCAATCCAGCCTGACCAGGCCCCTCTGTAGATCCTCCCTACCCTCCAGCAGATCAACACTGCCACCAAGCTTAGTGTCACCTGCAAACTGACTGAGGGTGCCTCAGTCCCCTCATCCAGAGGGGATAAAGACGTTGAAGAGAACTGGCTCCAGGGAACACCACTGGGGACTGGTCACCATCTGGGTTTAATTTCCATTCCTCACCACTCCTTGGCCCCAGCCAGTGAAGTGTCTACCCATGCAAGCTGTGAGCAGCCAGTTTCTTCAGGAGGATGCTGTGGGACACAGCTTCAAAGGCTTTGCTCTTCTGAGAATTGCTTAGAGGGATTTTTCATATCAGTATTGCTGTGGAAATTGAGGCAGAAAAGGGCAGGGATCATCCTCCCCTTTTCTGCCAAAGCCTCTGGGAAACTTGGAGTGTTATGTCCCTGGGGTAATCCTTGCATGCACAAGGAGATAGGTTGTGGATTCTCATTCCTGAGATACTTAGGTTTGTGCTTCTTTCCCCTGTGACCATTGTTTCTCCCCAGGGATGCATGGATGGTGTGGAGATGTGGTTGAAGGACAACCTTGGTGTCATCCTGGGCGTCTGCACAGGTGTGGCTGTTATAGAGGTGAGCCACTCCCCAGTCTGAATCCATAGAGACTCTTTGAGAGGCAAAGCTGCTTTGTCCAGTGATGGACACCTTAGTTTAATGGCAGCACAGTTCTAGCTCTTGGTGGTGTCCACCTGGAGCTTTGAACTGCTCTTTTCATCCACTGGATTAAAAATGGAACCCTTTGTGGTTCCTGCTGCTGTTGTCTGATGCTTGGCAGTTCCCCAAGCAGCACCCCACTTCCCAGGTCCCACTTGTTGCTTTTTAATGCCTAGATAGATGAGGGAACATCTTCTCACAGGAAAATATATTTTTCATCCCAATTACTGTCTTCTCTTTGAGTTGGGGACCAATCTGTTCATCTCTGTGCTGTCATTGTATCATTATAGGATGGTTTGGGTTGGAAGGGAACCTGAAGACCATCCAGTTCCAACCCCCCTGCCATGGACAGGGATACTTTCCCAAGTTACTCAAGACCTCATCTGACCTGCCCTTGAACACCTCCAGGGAAGGGACAGCCACAGCCTCCCTGGGCAACCTGTGCCAGTGCCTCCTCACTCTCACTCTGAAGAAATGCTTCCTAACCTCCAGTCACAATCTCCCCTCTTCCACCTCAAAGCTGTTGCCCCTCACCTGTCACTACAACCCCTTGCAAAAGTACCTCCCCAGTTTTCTGGTAACCCCCTTCAGGTACTGGAAGACCTCTAGAAGATCTCTTCAGGCCACTGTGGTGTTCTCCTCTGTGCTACCCTTTCCACTTCATCTTCCTGGTTGCCGATTATGTTCCCTTTCTTCCCTGCAGCTGCTGGGGATGATTCTGTCCATTTCCCTCTGCAAGAACATCCACAGTGAAGACTACACCAAAGTGCCCAAGTCTTGAGTGGGTCGGCTCCAGAGCTACAACACCAGGCAGAAAGGAGCAAACAGAACATTCCTGCCTCATACCCAAGACTGTCCAAACGTTGACCATGACTCCTGTGACATCCCATATCTGACACCACTCTGCTAAGAACTCGTTAGAGCTGCAATACAGCCTGGCCTGCTGGCAATAGGGTCCTCAGGCTGCCCACATCCAGCCTCTGGATTATTTCTACTTCAAGAAGCAGAACCTCACTGTCTCATGAGACACCACCTAACCTGAGGGGACAATGCTTTTGCTGCCTGCTCCGTGTTAGTGCTATGTCATATCTCCATTCTGCAGCCCACTGGACCTAACACGCAATAACTCCTCTCACACCACGTTCTCTCCCCACACAGCTCTTCCCCTACCCCCCTAAGAAGTCCTCTTTGTCATATGAGCCGGGATTGATGTTGAGATCCCAGTGCTTTGGTTGCTTCACCTACTTCCCTGACTTGTGGTGGTAACTAGTTGTGCTTTCTAGGCCTTCTGCTCCCTTGCAGTTAACCTGATTCGGCTGCTGCTGTGCACCTTCATCAGAGGTAGTGAGTGCTGACCCCTCCTCACTGCTGCTGCTTCTGCAGACAGCCTCCAATCCACCTCCTCCCTTTGGAGTGTCATGAGAAGCCACCAGGAGGGAGCCAAGCCTGCCTGATCCTGGCATGGCCTGGCAGGTGGTGGTGATGCTCTGATGAGAAGCCACCAGGAGGGAACCAAGCCTGCCTGATCCTGGCATGGCCTGGCAGGTGCTGGTGGTGGTGGTGATGCTCTGATGAGAAGCCACCAGGAGGGAGCCAAGCCTGCCTGATCCTGGCATGGCCTGGCAGGTGCTGGTGGTGGTGGTGATGCTCTGATGAGAAGCCACCAGGAGGGAGCCAAGCCTGCCTGATCCTGGCATGGCCTGGCAGGTGCTGGTGGTGGTGGTGATGCTCTGATGAGAAGCCACCAGGAGGGAGCCAAGCCTGCCTGATCCTGGCATGGCCTGGCAGGTGCTGGTGGTGGTGGTGATGCTCTGATGAGAAGCCACCAGGAGGGAGCCAAGCCTGCCTGATCCTGGCATGGCCTGGCAGGTGCTGGTGGTGGTGGTGATGCTCTGATGAGAAGCCACCAGGAGGGAGCCAAGCCTGCCTGATCCTGGCATGGCCTGGCAGGTGCTGGTGGTGGTGGTGATGCTCTGATGAGAAGCCACCAGGAGGGAGCCAAGCCTGCCTGATCCTGGCATGGCCTGGCAGGTGCTGGTGGTGGTGGTGATGCTCTGATGAGAAGCCACCAGGAGGGAGCCAAGCCTGCCTGATCCTGGCATGGCCTGGCAGATGGTGGTGATGCTCTGATGAGAAGCCACCAGGGGGGAGCCAAGCCTACCTGATCCTGGCATGGCCGGGCAGGTGGTGGTGATGCTCTGATGAGAAGCCACCAGGAGGGAGCCAAGCCTGCCTGATCCTGGCATGGCCTGGCAGATGGTGGTGGTCAGCTCAGCTGTCTCTGGAATGGGTTCTTTCTGGGTTAGACACTTCAATCAATCCTATTTGTTTACCTTTTCATCTCCTAGCACTGCTCTACTGGCTCCTCTCAGCTTGGAGGCACTTCAGAGGCTGCTACATAGCGTGGACTCAGCCCCAGGCTGGTTCTGCTGGTTGCATTCTTGGGTTGCCAACTTTTCTAGAGGTTACAGTTCACTTGGTTCTTCTCCTGCCCCCTAGATGAAGGTGACATTGGTTAGATGTGGGTTTCAACATGGAGGTATCTGACTGGATCGCTGAGCTGGATATTGGAGGTGTCGCTGCTGCTGCCCAGCTGAGGTTCTGTGCTTCAGGGGCAAGGATAAGTTGCTTTCATTTCACTTCTCCAGTCTTCTGACTCTACTGTGGTCTGGAGCCATGGCTGTGTCCTCAGCTCTGTCCCCAGTGGAAGCAGCTAAGTGGCTGGTCCTGCAGGCTGGGTGGATTCTGTACCCAATGGCTGGGCTGCCTCCTCTCTCCAACCTGTGGCCAGCAGAAAGTAGTGTAGAGCAGAAGTAGGCAGGACATGAATGTGGAAGAACTCCCCTAGGTAAGGAAGCTGGGTGCAAATCCTCCCTCTCAGAGGTGGCTTGGCCACCACAGACTTTCTGCAGCTGCACAGGGGTGCAACCACCCTGACAGCAGGAAG
This sequence comes from Semnornis frantzii, assembly GCA_013399775.1. Lineage (NCBI taxonomy): Eukaryota > Metazoa > Chordata > Aves > Piciformes > Ramphastidae > Semnornis > Semnornis frantzii. Next base: position 5,023 of record VWYK01055785.1, on the reverse strand, counting down.
CTGTACGAGAGAGATGTAGATGGTCCTTGCCCGAGACCTGATCCAAGGTGCTTGCTGAAGGAGCCTTTGCCTTACAGAGGTGCCCCCAGGACTCTCTTGTTGGGGGTGGGGTTGCAGAAGTAGCTAGTTCCAGTAGCTAGTTCTGGGAAGACAGGCTTGTGCAGGACATCAGGGTCCCCCATCTCTGGCTTGGTGAAAGTGGCTCCAAACTGGAGGTCTGCTTAAGGCTTTGCTGCTCTGAGGCACCTGCCCCCTCCTGCAGAGCCCCTTCCAGCTGACCTGTGCTATGGCAGAAGGCACCTCCCTAGCAGCAAAGCTCGCTTGCTCCTGTAGCAGGGAGCCTCTTCCCCCACCTGCTCTTGTTGGGTTCTGCTTTGGGTTACAGATGCCAATGCCCAGCAGCAAGCAAAGAGGGACCCAAGCTGGGTTTCCTCTCTGTTCTCATCTGGTTTTAGCAACACCTTCCTCCTGGAAGAGGCGCATGTACAGATACAGAAGTCTCTAGAGGGTGAATATTTCTGTAATAAAGACTTTGCTAAAAAACAAAAACAGAAATCCAGCTTGTGCCTTGCAGAGGTTCCCCCTCCACCCTCTTCTGCTCTGTGAGCAAGTCGTGGATGCCTTCCTCGTTCAAGGTAACAGAAAGCCTGCCAAAAGCTTGAGAGCAGTGGACTGTGAAGATACTGCCCAGCAAAGAAAGGTGACCACCACGTTCCTGTCTTCTAGAGTAAACCTTGCCTTGTTTTGTGATGTGTGTCTGTTCTGGGGTGAGCTGAGTGGTGGCCCTGCTGCCTCCTAAGTCATCTCTGTGTGAAGATGTTACTTCTGATCTCTCCAGGGTGCAGTGAGTGAAGTCACACCTGTGTGCTTGCAGCCCAGAAGCCAGCCATCACCTGGGCTGATCCCCAGCAGCAGGGGCAGGGAGGGGATTCTGCCCCTCTGCTCTGCTGAGCCCCCACTTGCAGTGCTGGGACATTCTCTGGTATCCACAGCACAGACAGGGACATGTTGGAGCAGGGCCAGAGAAGACCCCAGCTGGGAGGACTGGAAGGGCTCTGCTGTGAGGCCAGGCTGAGATTTGGAGTGGTTCAGCCTGCGGAAGAGAAGGCTCTGGGAAGATCTGGTGGCCTTGTAGTGCTTAAAGGGGCTTATCAGAAAAGCTAGGGACAGATTTATCAGGGCCTCTTGTGACAGAACAGGGGTGATGATATTTAAGCTAAAGGAGGAGAGATTCAGGCTGGAGAGAAGGAGGAAATTGTTTACGGTGAAGATGGTGAGACCTTGGCCCACGTTACCCAGAGAGGTGGTGGATGCCTCATCCCTGGAACCACTCCAGGTCAGGTTGTTTATGGCTCTGAGCAACCTGCTCTAGTTGCAGATGTCCCTGCTGCCTGCCAAGGTGTGGGACTTGGTGGCCTCCAAGGTCCTTTTCCCCCCAAACCATTTGATGATCCTGTAAGCCTTGGGGACTCACTGACCAGATCTAACCTTGCCAACTGTACCCATGGTACATGCAGCTCTTGCTAGCTTAGCTTCATCAGTTTGGATTCTTTCTTTTTCCTTCCTACTGGCCCTCAGGCTGCTCTTTTAAAATATTAAATTCTCTACCCCTGGCAGTTTGAGGATGAAGAAAGCTGAGGGATCCATTTCTGCAGCTTATGCCACCCCACTCTGAGCTCGACTGCTTGAAGAGCTCTTGAGAAGTAGACAGAACAAGTGCATGAATCTTCTGATTGGTTGAGGGAAACAAGATCAGAAGTGGTTTGGGGGTGTATCAGCCTCTCCCAAATCCTGCTCCATGGTAGTCTTTCTGGCCATGTGAAATAGCTGTCCTTGCCTGCATGGTCCTTACCTGCATTAGTGGAGTCTGGAGCTGTTCCTTCCACAAGTCCTCATACATCCCTGGAAGCATTTAAAAACTGAGTATCATGGAATTGTCAGGTCTGGAAGGAACCTCAAGCATCATCCAGCTCCAGTCCCCTGCCATGGGCAAGGACACCTCACACTACATCAGGTTGCTCAGAGCATCCAGCCTGGCCTTAAAGACCTCCACACTTCCACCACCTCTGCCAGTGTCTCAGCACCCTCATGCTAAAGAACTTCTTCCTAACATCCAATCTGAATCTACCCACTTCTAGTTTTACTCCATTCCCCCCCATCCTATCACTACCTGACACCCTGAAAAGTCCCTCCCCAGCTTTCCTGTAGCCCCATTCAGATACTGGAAGACCACAATAAGGTCTCCCAGGAGCCTTCTCTCCACACTGAACAGCCCAAATCTCTCAGTCTGTCTTTGCAGGAGAGCAACTCCAGCCTTCTGATCACCCTCAGGGCCCTTCTTTGGACAGGGATGATAGGGATGTGGTCAATTGGTCATGGACTTGATGATCTTAGAACTCTTTTTCCAACCTTAATGATTGTGTGAGGTGAAGAAACAGTGAAGTTGGCAGACAAGGTGCTGGGATGCTGCCAGCAAACACTGGTGGCAGCTGCTCTAAAGTCAGAACTTCAGTGTTCTTGACCAGCCCAGTGTGGAGTGAGAGATCACAGGATGTTAGGGGTTGGAAGGGACCTCTAGACATCAAGTCCATCCCCGCTACCAGAGCAGGACCAGAGAATCTGGCACAGGTGGCACAGGAACACATCCAGACTGGGCTGGAAAGACTCCAGAGAAGGAGACTGCACAACCTCTCTGGGCAGCCTGTGCCAGTGCTTTGTGGCCCTTACAGTGAAGAAGTTCTTCTTTGTCTTGAGATGGAACCTCCTGTGCTGTAGTTTCCATCCATTATCCATTACCCCTTGTCCTCTGACAGGGCACAAGTGAGCAGAAATTGACCCCTCCCTCCTGACCCCCAGCCCTCAGATATTTCTAACCGTTTACTAGATCCCCTCTAAGTTTTCTCTTCACCAGACCAAACAGTGCCAGGTCCCTCAGCCTCTCATCAGGCAGTGCTTCAGTCCCTTTAGCATCTTCACAGCCCTCTGTTGGACTCTCTTGAGTAGATCCCTGTCCCTCACATGGATCCTGGCCCTACAGCAGGGTGCAATCACTTGTCTGCTCTGTGAGTACATGTTCCTTCAGGCTGTCTTGGCCTCTGCAGGAGGAGAGCTGTGTTCTTGGTCATATGGCATCCCCCCTCTCTCTGGTGTACTCCCCAGGTCACCCTACTCTAATCAGGGAGCAACACATCACAGAACTGTTCTTGTTAGGAAGGACCTCCAAGATCATCCACTCCAACCATCAACCCAACATCACCATGGCCATTAAACCATGTCCCACAGTTCTGTATCATCGAATCACAGAATGGTTTGGGTCAGAAGGGGCCTCCAAAGTTGATGTAGTTCAACCCCCTCTGCAGGGACACCTTCAGCTAGATCAGGGTGCCCAGAGCCCTGTTGAGCCTTGCTTTGAGTATCTCCAGAGATGGGACCTCAGCTGCATCCCTGGGCAACCTGTTGCAGTGTTCCACCACCCTCATGGTGCAGAATTTGTTTTTAACATCCAATCTCAATCTGCTCCTCTCATTTCAAACCATTGCCCTCATCCTGTCCCTNACTGGCAAGCTACCTGTTAGGTCTGCCTGGAGCCTTCTCCAGGCTGAACACCCCAGCTCCCTCAGCCTGTGCCTATAGCAGAGGTGCTCCAACCTCCTGATGATCTTTGTGGTCTCCTCTGGACCTGCTCCACACCTTTCTTGAACACTCTCAGGGATGGTGACTCCACCACCTCCCCGGGCAGCCTGTTCCAATCCCTGACCACTCTTGCAGTAGAGAAATTGTTCCTCATCTCCAACCCAACTCTTGCCTGGTGCAATCTCAGGCAGTTTGCTCTCCTGCTGTCACCTGATACTAGAGAGCAACCCTTCCAGGGCCTCGCTGTTCAGAGAGCTACACTTGATGGCAAAGGTGCCAAACGTGGCCAGATGGCTGCCGGGCGGATGAGGCTGCTGCTGGTCCTTCAGCAGCTTGAGCTGGAGCAAGAAGGGCGGATGAGGAGTGCCGTTGGTGCTCCGGTTTGGTTTCCAGCTCGGAGCTGTGTGGCCGCCTTTGGCCGCCGGAGGGCGCTGTTGCCCTAAGGAAACTCGGCCCTGCGGCCGTTGAGGCAGCAGCGCCTGGCTGGTCCCTGGGGACAAGATGATGACACTGATGGCTTCCTTCTGCTCCTAGTTACTCCTGGCAGCAGGGTAGCTACAATCACTTGTAATTACAAATGTATTCTCCTCGTAAACGAGCTGTGCCGCATGCCTGGCATTTTTCAGGGGTAATTTTCCTTTCCCTTTCTTGGAGCAGCACACAGTTGGAGATCCTGTTGCGTGTCTTCCCCTGCTGTGGATGGGTTGGGCTTGCTTCTCCAGCTTCTGCCCAGCACAGTTCTGGAAGATGAAGATAATACAAGGAACTTTTACTGCTGCTGCCTCCCTTGTGCCCATCTTTCTCCTGTTGTCTCCATTCTCACTTCCTCTGTGTGGTTCACCTAGGGAGGAAGGAGGGGGATGTCTGATGGCGATAAACCCCATCCAAGAAAGATTTCCAGGCAGAAAGTCCTTCAGAGGGCCAGAAACCTGCTGCTGCTCCTCAGGCCAAGGGTGAAGGGACTGTAAATCAGGACAGCACTCAGGGCACTAAGGAACACGTAGCCAGCAGGGCTAGGAAGGTTCTTCTCCCCCTCTGCTCTGCCTTAGTGAGACCACACCTGGAGTGCTGTGTCCAGTTTTGGGCTCCCCATTTCAAGACAGGGATCTGCTAGAGAGAGTTCAATAGAGGATATAAGGATGATTGGGGGACATGAACATGTCTCTTATGAAGAAAGGCTGAGAGACATGGGGCTGCTTAGCCTTGAGAAGAGAAGGCTGAGAGGGGATCTGATTGATGACTGTAAGTATCATCTGTTAAGATGAAGGTGCCAGGCTTCTTTCAGTGGTGACCAGTGATAGGACAAGGACCAATGGGTATAAGGTGCAACACAGGAGGTTCCACCTCAGCATGAGAAGAGACTTCTCTTGGGATGAGATTGAACAAGGCT
>VWYK01055784.1:9003-36044 GCA_013399775.1 Semnornis frantzii | reverse complement strand
TTTTAACCAATAGGTATAATTGTTCATGACTTGTTCGTAGTCACTTGTGTGTTGAGGGTATAAAATAAAGCTGTTAATATTTGGGTTTGTACTACATAATTCAAGAGCTACATTTTTACTATGAGAAATGAGAAAGGAGGCAATGTAAATTTCAATAGAAGCCAAGCCTTTCTAACTAGGAAAATGAAGGCAGTTAAAAAAATGCTTATAAATGGGAAAATAACTTGACAGATCTTGCTGCAGTGTAGAAAATTATTGTGGGAAGTGAAGGGACGTGATGAGAAATGCCAAACCAAAAAATAATAAGGGGTGAAAAGGAATTGAGAGAGATGTTACCAGAGATTCTGACCCATTTCATGATAAGGCTAACAGATTTTCTAGGAATGAGGTGGGAGAAGTGTTCAGAAAATGTAGCTGTTCTATTTGGATGATATAGGACAGGAATTTTTATATTTGCAATTTGATAGCATTTAAGAATGTCATTAAACAGGAATATTTGCCTTTACATATTTTTATACAGCTAGTTCAGCTAACCAGCCCCAGGGAGACTGGAAAAAACTGGTGAAAGGATTCTTGCAGGTTAATTCTGCACAGATCTGGAAATAGAGGACAAAGTTCCAGTGGCTGGAAGCAAATTATTGTTACTCCAGTATTTTAAAAGGAAAATAGATGGTCTGGGTGATTACAGGTCTGTTAAACAGGCACAAGAAAAAATAGCAGTTGGAGGATGTAATACATAGTTAATGAAGAGTAAATGCTATTTAGCGTCATTTAGTAAATGTTTATCAGAAATAGGTCCTTGAAACTAGCGTGATACCTGTTTTTTTAGAAGATCATCCTTTAACTGATGAATAGTAACAACATAGCATGCTTGTATAGCTTGTGGAGCTTCTGTAAGCCCTTTTGTTTATTATATCAAAGGGTGGCATGATTAATATAATATATGGACTCAGCACCCCTGGACTGAAGATGAGTCAAATTACAAGTTTCAAGGTGCACCTGGGGCGGGGAGATGAGGCAGATGGGAAAGGAACATAGTAACAAAATTTGGAAGCAGTGCCAAAATTGGAAGAGCTTGCAGTGTCGCATCTTTAAGGTAGCGTGGATTACCTAGTGACCTTGGCTGAGGTACCAGGTAACTGTTTCAGTACAGACAAAAAAACGAGTTCTTCATTTACTGTCTGTACTTACAGGATGCTACGCTCTGTCCTGGCTCACCATGATAGAAAACATGTTAGGGTTACTTGTGAGGAATTAACTGGAGTGTGCACCCCGGATGCACAAGAGACAGCAGGAGTTGGCAGTATCACTGTTTGTTTTTTGCCCTTGGAGAATGGAACAAAATAAACCCTACTAGTATTTTATTAACATCTTAGTTTAATTCTGTTTGTTGGCTAAGTAGCCTGTCCTACCATAAACAAATCAAAGCAGATGTGTTCCACATGCCCTCCGTTCAGCTGTAGGGAGAGCTTACCCACATATCTGGTACAGTGCATGCCTTAATACTGAAAACTGTCCTCAAAAAACTTCCTGCAGTCTGTATTCTCTTCCCTTGAGACTCATTTGAGAACACCACTTGTGGAAATAAACATACTCTAACTCTTTTACCCATATTATTTTAATTGATGCACTAAATACTTAGAACAAACTGATGAAAAGACCTCCCAAAGAGTATTATCAGAGATTAAATCAAGCAGCAAAGGGGACCTGTGGAATCTTACGTATATAATTCCAGTAAAATAGTCACAATGTATTTTTAGAGCTGCCTATTTTGAAAGAAGAAAACTTGAGAGAAATCTTCTGCAGAGCATGGCAAAGTAAGATTGTTGGGCTGGTGAGCAATTTGTGTGCAGAAGACTTGCTTAAAGTGTGCTGTCGTTTTGCTTTATTACAAGTTCTGTTGTGTATTTTTATTGTGACGCTGATTAGGTTTTCTATCTCTGATGCAGATTACAGGACTGGCCCTTGCTTCACTTTGGTGACCAACCAGATGTGCCAGGGACAGCTCAGTGGAATAGTCTGCACAAAAACCCTTTGCTGTGCAACAGTTGGGAGAGCATGGGGCCACCCCTGTGAAATGTGTCCTGCCCAGCCACATCCGTGCCGAAGGGGCTTCATTCCAAACATTCGAACTGGGGCCTGTCAAGGTAAGTTAGCAGCAAAGCTTCCCCAAAAGCTGCTGAAATTGTTACTGGATTAATCTTAATTGAGTTACACTGCTGTGAATAACCTGTCCTAAGCCATTCCCAGCTATATGTGTGAAGGATGGAAAAACATTGTCAGAGGCATTACTTCATGATTCAATGAGTGCCTGATGTTCAAGTGAGTACATTAGTAACATAGGTCATGTGAGAGCAGCCAGCATCATAATGAATTTCTCACTGCCAGCAGCCCTTTCTCTTGGTTCTGTAATGATTTTTTTCTGACTCTACCATTCAGTCCATGGAGGAATTTATTCTGTTTCAGAAAGCACTCGAAATATGCCAAAATCAGTCTCTGGCAATACTGTTTCATTGATCTGGTGAGGGTTTTTTTAGCTAAAACCTGTTGATTTTGTGTTTGTCTGGAGTGCCTCATCTCTTAAGCTACACTACTTTGACCTGGAGAAAAGTGCCTGTCATGCCATTTGAAATTCCCCGTTATGTGTTTTATACAATTTTGGAAATGCATTTGCATTTGTTTCAAATCATAAAATCCACCCAGATGTTGCTTACTTTATTCAGAGCATACCTCACCATAGAAAGTCCTTACACTGCTTTTGGCTTTTATTCTAATACTTCCAGCTGTATAAATTCTTTTATTGTCTGGATGTCTGGCAGGAAACAGGGGAAAGTTAACAGGGGCAGCTATGTATTAAACTGATGTGGATTATACATTCCCAGGACCATATCTTTGGGACTAGGTTTTTTTTTTTTTTTTTTTTTTTTTTTTGAAANTTGATCTGTCTGACATTTTCTAATAAGTTATGATATTTTTCTAAAAGAGAAGAGATAAAATTTATAAATCTGAGTAATTTTATTTAATCATTAAATTCCTACGAAGGATTTCAAGGCATTCCACTGCATTAAAAAATGTAGATATTTTCTGTCACAAGCCATGTTCTTGTTGGTGCCTGCAGACAGATGCGATGAACTTTGAGATGGACACGATTGTGTGTGCTGCACAACAGAAGTATATTTTGACCACAACCATTCTATTCCCTCTCTCACTGTTAAGGCCAGAACTAAACTACACAGAAATCTGTAAATCAAGGTTCTGGATACTTCTGAAATATTAATATGCATAAATATGTGGCCCACACCCATTTAGAGCCTATATTTTGTTTGTGTCAAGGAAAAACAGCAGTGGCCTCTCCTGTGGATTTGTGCAGTTCATAATAAAGCTACTGGTGCTTGCTGCACATTTCTTATTCTGCAACTACATTTATGCTAATCTGCCTGTGGTGCCAACACAGTTTTGGCCCTGTATGTTTGACCTGCACTTTCCAGTTTTCCCCTCTCTTGTAATGTGCTTGTCATTTCAACAGATCTACTATGAAACCACACATTAGCTTTCTTTTTCATGCAGTTGTACTAAATCCATTCCTTTTGAAATCAGATTAACATACATTCAGACTGAAGATATTTCAGGGACTACACATCCATATTTAATCTAAATAAAGGAAAACAGGGTAAATAAAATTCAGGTTCTCTGAAGAGAAAAAGGAACCTTTATTGCTATGTAGAGAAGTCTGAAAAAAATGAAACAAAGGGCAGGGCAAGTTTATTTTAAAAAGTAAACAGAAAGTCACTGCCCACAGTCTGACTTTATCTGTCTGAAAGTTAAATTAGTATCACAGCTGAGATTTTTAAAGTTGCAAAGACGTAAAATGAAAGCCAAAAGGTGGGATTTTGAAACAGACATTGTGACTCAGGAGCATGAGTTTTTTTAAAAAAAGAGAGTTATTTATGTTTTTTTAAAGTCAGTGCAGTGCCGTGAGTCTAGCTGATGACTGTTACTGGAACACGGCATGTTGCTGTAGCTTGAGTCCCAGCAGCAATGTGGCTGTGTCAAGAGTGCTGAGGCTGTGCTGGCTCTCTGTGCCTCTCAGCATAGCAATTAGGTCCAGAACAGCACTGCTCTGGGTCTGCTGCTGCCCCCCTGACCTGGTCCAACCGGCCCAGGGCTCTTCACAGAAAGCTCTACCATGCGGTACAGATGTGCCCCTTGGCGTTCCTGAAACTTCCTACTTGTAGCTTCCAGGGAAGTTGCCTCTTGGCCTTTTGTACAGACATCGTAACTTGGCTTTTCAGACTATAAGACACATTACAGCTGGCTCTGAGATTTATAAAGGGAGATTTGAAGGCGTCTCCTTCAGCATGTGTCCCTGTGCTGAAACCAACCCTAGTGTGAAGTCCAAGAATTCAAGAAAGTGAGTTTTACCATCAGTAGCTGGTACTGCCTGGGGAGGTGGTGGAGATAGAGGCATTTGGGTTGGAGAATGGAAAGGGCTCTGTTTGCTCCTGAAGGATAGGGAATGGCAGACACAAGGGTATGTCCTGGTGACTGTGTGCCAGACCTCCACAGTCTCCTATGCCTGTAGTCTCTTTTCTCTAGCTGTTACTAAGCTGTAGCAACACTTCCACAGCTGAAATATCTATGAGGCCAGAAACTAGGGCCTCTTGAAGAGTTTGTCTTGAGCTTCCTGCCTACCCTGTGGTGCCATCTTTGTGGCTTCATTTTCTTGAGTGAAAAAATTAAAAGCAGAGAGAGAAATAAAGAGGAAAGAACCCTCTAAATCTATGAATATCTAAGCAGGTTACTAATAGTTCTTCCTCAGACATGAATTGTGGCTATGAAACTTCTTGAGTCAAATCTTAACCACAATGTAAGGTAACTTGTGCTGATCTTACTGGAATGATGAGTTAGTAATTTCCATCAGTAATGACTACACGGTTCCCTATGCCTCTCCATGAGACTCCCTCTATGCCTGTGGCATGCTACTCCTCAATGGTCCTGCATTTCTGCACTGGAAGTTGGCTGTGCACTGGATGCAGTTGCCAAGATTTTCAGAGATGCAAGTGATTTTGGGTGCCCAGCTTTGGAGACTTTTAAGGAACCTGGGTTTTGGCAGGCTGTGTTCTTTGCACACCATTCCCCAGATGTCTTGGAAAAACAAAGCAATAGCACTTAGATGTTTAATGTCTGTAACAATAACAACCATGTGATTTCTTGCAGAAAATATTTAGGGTACTGTACTTAATCATGCTTTGCATGGAGTAATTACAAAATTAGTGTCTGTCTTCACGAGCAAGTATCATAATATTATGATGGGTGAAGAATGGATTTAGATATATTTACTTTAATTTCTTTGTAGACAAGTTATTATGGCTGTTCTTGAGAAATGAATTGAAAATGGGTGTTTTTTTCCTTTTTTATATGATAGATGTGGATGAATGCCAAGCCATCCCTGGGATCTGTCAAGGGGGAAATTGCATTAATACTGTTGGATCTTTTGAGTGCAAATGCCCAGCTGGACACAAGTTTAATGAAGTGACACAGAAATGCGACGGTAAGAACTTTTAGAGCTTTCTTCTGAAAGGAAAGTGGGGGAAGGTCCTCTTTTTCTTGCCAACTTTGTTTAGAAGTTTGACACGAACTTTGCAGTTTCTTGTGCCTTGAGTATGCAAATAGCATTCTTCACAGGTACAAATAACGGCCTCTCCTCCTAAACCAGGGAATCTTAAATGTTGGACCTGCAACTTTTTCTGGTCTTTTATTCGCGTAACACTTTACAGACTCAAAGGTACATTTGAATCAAATTAAACATTAGACCTAAAAATACCTTTTAGCTGATATGTTGCTTTAGAGTGCTTCAGGCACATGTCTCTTTGGATCATTCAACCAAAAAGTGTATGTGACTGGAAGGTTCAACACATTGCCACCTACTCAGGTAAACTATTTAATAATAATAGGAATTGGACACTGCTGAGCAAAGATGGTAGGACTGTGGTCTAAACTCAGCCTTACAGTTGCAGTTAAAGAAGGACAAATGTTTTATCTTTATTGGTTGTCATAATTTGGAAGTATAGCAGCTGCAACATATTAATGTGGAAACTTGCAGTGCATGAGTATGGAATCTTGCTTATTTTTAACTGTATTTTGGTATTATTTTTTTCCCTCTATAGTATAATAATCAGGCATAGATGACTTGCTTTAAGAAAAGTAGGCCACACCTCTAACATTGTGTTTGGTTTCGGACTCCTCACTACAAGAAGGGCATTGAGTTGCTGGAGCATGTCCAGAGAAGGGCAATGAGGCTGGTGAAGGGCCTGGACAACAAGTGTTATGAAGAGCAGCTAATGGAACTGCAGTTGCGCAGGTTGCCCAGGGAGGTGGTGAAGTCACAATCCCTGAAGTTAAAAAATTGGGTAGACATGGCACTCTGGGACATGGTGTAATGGCTATGGTGGCGTTAGACCAATGGTTGGACTCAATCATCTTAGAGGTTTTTTCCAACCAAAATGGTCCTATGATCTGATAATTTTGGATACATAAGGAGGATACTGGTGAAATGTGTCAGTTGCACAGTTTTTATCCATCTCCTTTACAGTAAAATCTGGATAACGTTTGAACTCTGAAAACTGTTTCTCCTTTCAATCATTAGACAAATTCATTTGAGCAGACAAGTTTCTTAAGTAGTTAGTGATTTTGGAGTTCCAACTTTCATTATCATAAAAGCATGTGACTGCCACCACCCTCTCCTGCATCAGGTGCCTTTAAGGAAGTGCTCAACGTTTTTTTAGTCATTTTGGAAGAATTATGACTTACTCTTTCAAAACAAAAATCTCTATTTCAAGCAAACTTTATAATTCAATTGCGGATTAGGGAAAGTAATTTCAGATGAGTTTGTACACAGCATGGTTTTCACATTGACTGCCAATGGTTTTGGCAGAAAGTAACCCATGTTTAGGATAGAACGACATTGCAAGTTGTTTCCTTCTGTGGATGAGGTAGCAAGAACATGGTGAATAGGGAAGACTGAACCTGTGCCTTGCTAAGTATTAGTACTTGAAAAGCTGAAAACTGTAGGTTTTTATAGGCTGCATTATATAAATATTTCTGTGGTATTTTTACTGAATCATGTACAACATCAAAATAATAATCACACAGAAAGCTCAAATAAGCATGAAACCCCTCTAAACAGCTACCACCTAATAATCACTAATAGTTGAGTGACTGGACCCAAAAACCTGGTATAGCTTGGTTTGTTCCCAAATTCTGCCACAAATTTCCTGCCTCATCTTGTGAAATCCCTTTGGTCACCCAGCTGCAAAGATAGGATGACCTTTTTTTTTTTTTTTTTCCAGTTCCATACTTGTAAATTTTGGAACCTCAGCAGATACTTTATTTCAGTACATCTTCATATTACATCTACTAAGCTATTTTAGTTAAAACTGTGTAGGTATTGATACAACTAAAAGAATTAAAGGTAGTACACTCAGCAGCATGAAACAGGACAGTGATTCAACAGTTAAGAGCATAGTCATATAGCAACAGAATATCCATTCTGCTTTTTTTAATTATCCCTTTGAGTTGTAAGTTGAAATCTCCAGTATAAGACAAAGTATTTGCTGTGTAGTAACTAGCTCTAACAAACTGATTATGTGCTTGGTTTAACTTCCTACCTGTCAAGCAGGACTTCTGCATGGTGTAATGTGTCGTTGGTCACTGATTTAGTAGAACTAGGAGTCTCCTGCTGAATTACCAGTGTTATTTTTTCAGTTGCATCCTTTAAAGTAAGACTATCATAGAAATCATCAGGTGCAGTGAGGCAACACAAGATGGGAAATGAAGTGTGCTGGCTGAAGTTCTCTATTAGGATAGTTTGCTGAAAGCAGTATTTTAAGTGTTGGGTTAGTCATTCCTCTTCAAGTTGCATTAATGCTGAGGTAAATACTTTTTTTATTGTGATTAAGGGGAGTAATTTTCCTGGAGTGACAGAAGCATGAGTACATGAAGTATACTTACCTTTATAAAACTCACATACTTAACAGTGATAATGCTGCTTATATGAATGTCAACACTAATATAAATCGTGAAATACCATTTGTGATAGGCTCAACTCTAAAATAAAGAGTGATTATTTTGCTTTTAGAAAGGTTGAACTCTATATAAACAGTGGCAACACTGACTTCAAGATAAACATTGGTGAATTTGAGTCAGTGAATGCTTGAATATGATTCATTTGCAACTGCATTTTTCTCCGTTAATTAACAGCTTTATTCAGACCAAAACTCAATTTCCACATTTTTTGTCACAGACTTTTGGGATTCCTATGGAGTATAATCCTGGAGCAAAACCCAGAAGTCTTAGCAGTGCTCCCAGGGTACTCCGACTTGGGGCTTTGGCTACACCCTTGAAGTAGCACTGAACAAAAAAGTCACACCCCTCTCTTACACCCAGGCAAGGAATGTGACCTACATCAGGACAGCTAGCAGGATGCTGGAGAAGAATGTGTGCACAAGGGACGCAAAGCCCTGTGCCACTCAGGGCGGATCTCGTTACCTGATTGTCACTCTCGTCCTTCTACACCTTTCTTGCAAAACCAAGTGGTCACAGAGGTTGTAGAGCATCCAGTGTTTTACCTAGGGGAAGAGTAATTGATGATTTTGATATTACTGGATTTTTGTAATCAGCATCTTTGCAGAAGTAGAACAGAGATCCTGTCTGCTGGCAAAAGCTTCCATTAAGCGTCCTGTGGGACTTTGGGTGTTCCCCCATCTGTTGGGGCCAAATTCCAATTTAGGCGTTACATTTAAATTCCTCCGATCGTTTTTAATGACTATGATATTATTCACTCCTTGCCTTGGCGTGTTGGGTGGTGTCGCAGTATTTCATCTCAGAAATTTTTGTGGTTGGTGAAATCATTATTACAGCCATGTGTCTATCTGTCTGTAGATCTCTGGAGGAGAGGTTGGATAGAGTCCTGTGATGCCATTATTTCTGGCTGGATTCTCTCTGTCGGCAGAGCAGCTGTGGGATTGTAGATGGCTGCAACAGGCAGATGTCATTGATCACTGTAGGGAATAACCACCCGCTCTGTTCTGCTTTGCTGATCCTTCTTGTAGGTACCATGGAAAAAACTGAGCTGTTGTTAAGCTCAGCAGGACTCCAGGTTCTTAGAAGATGAGAGCAGTGCTAAGTAGATACAGCTGCACTGTTAAAGCAGTCACAGGAAACCAGGGAGAATGTAACTACACATCACAAGCACCTTGATAGTAATTAAGGAGTGACTGAGGCTGGCATAGGTTGTTATTTACATGACTGTAGATAACATAAACTCCTAGCTATTGAAGTTCCCTCTGTTCATATGTGAAGCTATGATCAGGTATAAGAAAGTATTTGTTAGGGTTTTTTCAGCAGACTGAAACTTTTGCTACATTGGATCTATGATCATTATTTAGTATATAGATTGAGATTCTCTGGTGAAGAAAATAACAGAATCAGACAGTCGTTTCAGTTGAAAAAGACCTTTAAGATCATCAAGTCCAACTGTCAAACTATGACCATCATGGCCATAAAACCACGTCCCAAAGTGCCATGTCCACATGTTTCTTGAACATCTCCAGGGATGGTCGCTTCGCCACCTCCCTGGGCAGCTTACACCAGTGCCTGACCAGTCTTACAGGAAAGAAATTTTTCCCAATATCCTCTCCAAACTTCTCATTTTTAAATCACTGCCAAAATCTAAGGGGAATTGTGGACATTATCACAGATATTTCAGTTATTTTCTAGAAATCTGTTAGAGAGCTCAGAACATTCACTTTGGAGGAGAAACACAGGAACGGTAACTTTTGTTGGCTGCAGTCATCCTGCTTTGAGATACAGTCCTGTCAGATTGCATTAGTTTGCAGTGCCTACCTGCTCAATGCTTTTATATGGGACATTTCTGAGAAAAATCCAAGTGCAGCAAGAAGGATGGGCATCTAGTAGGTGCTACGCTTCCTTTTGAGTCAGTATTTAACCATCGCCTCAGGAGAGTGTTGGGAGACACTGCGCAGAGGATGCTATCATGAGACGTAATGGTTACACTGCTGATCACGTTGGTCGTTACAGGTCGCGTGACAGTGTGCAGAATTCAAAGGGAAGGGGCTGCAGTTCACTTCTTGTATTTCCTCTGCAAATTAAGATTTTCATCCATTATTAACCAGTAAAACAAACCCTCTGGCTTTTTGCAGTTTACAGATAAAATATTTTCTTAGATTCTGTTTTGCTTGTGTTTATAAGATGCCTAACAAAGGATCCTGATTCAAAACTGCTGATCATGCTCCTAACGCATAATTTAGGAGGGGTCTCCCAAGGCATAAATTAGGAGGGAGTCTGAAACCACACTGAATTTGATCACTAGTACTAATCCTAAAAGTTCTCATGCTGGAACTAATTTATCTAACCTGTCCTTGCTTCTCCTTTTGTCTTGAAGATATTGATGAATGCAGCACCATTCCTGGAATCTGTGATGGAGGAGAGTGTTCAAACACAGTTAGCAGTTACTTTTGCAAGTGTCCTCCAGGCTTTTATACAGCTCCTGATGGCTTAAAGTGCATAGGTGAGTAGAGTCCTGTAAATAATAAGACAGTACATGTCATGAACAGTGCACCAGAAATGTATTTAATCTCATAATGTCAAAATCCTTCTTTTATATAGAAATGTGCCTATATATGTCTTCTGAAAGGAGTTTTGCATTTGCAGGATGCATTTCTTCTTTCCCTCTTTGTTGTGAGCTTTGATTTTTTTCTTATCACATTTTTTCTGTTATGCTGTATATGTTGTCCTTAAAATAGGCAGAACTTGTTTAACACACCTCCTTGATATTCATGCTCTCATGCTTGTCTTTAACGTAGTCCATGCTATATTCAGCTCTCATTTAGAAAAGCAAATATACTTGAGAAAGAAGTGTATCAAGTGTTGCAATCAATGCAGATATTTTTTTCATAAAGGAAGTAGTGTGATAAGCTCAGTGTAGGACATTTGTATCTGTTTTTATGATGCTGATAATTTGGCAGCGATGTTCTTTCAAACTTTCACTGCGATAGAGCAGAATCTGTCTTCCAAAGGCCAGACCAAGAACCGAAAGATTGTGGATTAAATGACCGCTGCTTCAGTGCCAAAGCCATCAAAGAGTAGAGTTAGTACTTACTGCTTCTTAGAAGCAGCTCAAATACTACATTTTTTTCCCCTCATCTTTGTACAGTAATTTGTTTTTTCACTGCCAGTGCTGAATTTTGAGCAATTATTGTCATTGAGAATCAAACAAAAGGCTTATTTCCTCAGTTTTGACTTGTTTATGTAAAGGCTCAGACACAGTGGCAGCACGGAGGTTCAAGAGAGCATTCTATGTTTGGTACCTTTGGTAGAAATTCATTAGAGAAAAAAAAATGAGGAAAAAATCACTTCACGGACCAAAGTACCAAGTGATGCTAACTTCCCAAAAAGAGCTGCAAGTACTTTGGTTTATGATTCGTTTTGAACGACACCATTCTATTTCTGCTGGTTGACAGAAATGAACTCTATTTCTTTCCTTATCAAGAACAGCATTTTTGTAGATTGGATCCATACTATACACTTAAAATGCTGGTGGGTGTTGCTTTTATTGTTTCAGATGAATAGCTCCTAAACAACTGTGCATCTTTAAATCCTTGACTGCTTCTTGCACTTAATATTTATGAAGGAGTCTCACTTTTCCCTAGCAAAAATTTTCTAGAGGTGCATGCAGTTTTCCAGTGTTTTTTACCCACTATATTTGTAGGCTGAAATAGTTCAGCTGAAGAATTGGGCATTTAAATGATGACAAGCTGTGTTAAGTAATATGCCAGACTATGAGCCATCATTAAAATTTTGGCTTTGAGGCCAAGGCAAAACGTGCTAAATGGAAAACACTATTAATTATCTGCAGATATTTTAGATTCATGTTTAATATGTGGGCTGCATACTTGCCATGTTAACAAGGACAGAGCCCAAATCTGTATTTGAGCTGGGCAAAATACATAATCTTGATTTATTTGCAACATGCCTCTCTTAAGTGAAAATGTTAGCTGAACATGTCTGTTCTGCTGGAGATGAGGAAGTGCTTCTGAGAAATATATCCCCCTGATGGGACTCAAAATGAGCTGCATTGGAGCCAAACATCCATCCAAAGGAAGACCCAGGAGTTCCATTACTACAAACCTTAAAAATTAGAAAAGACAAAGCAAAGATACCACCTCTCAGAAATGAAGAGTGGAAACAAGAGCGAAACATCTCAACCCAAGTACATGAACAGTGCCATGAAGAAAGCTGCTAGCCTATACTTCCAGCTGGCATAAATTCATTTGATCAGTGTTACTCTCTGATAGCTTTTTCTTTCTTCTTTTTTTTTTTTTTTAAAGATGTTTACCTTTTCAAAATAATCTATTTTTTTAGCGAAAGATATTAGAATATGGAAATCTGAAACAGTAATGTCCTGCTGTTCTTGCCCTTGTATGTATGATTTATTATTTGGAAAAGAAAATGAAAGAGGGGAAGAAGAATCGCTTCTGATTAGGTAGATGGAGAGATTTGACCTTTTTTTAGAAACTTAGAGTTCTCTTTTTTTTTTTTTTTCCCTGAAAATGGCATGGATTTTAGATAAACTCTTACACCTGTGAGATGTTTGCTGTGTACTTACATTTTCATGGCAGATTGTGTGCTTGCACAGATACTTTTTCCACATCTGCCCATTACTGCTTTTAAATGTTTCAAAACTTAGTACTGATGAAAACTGAGAAGGATGAGTTACCAAAGATCACAATGGTAGGGTCTGTTAGAGGACTTCCTGCCTTAGCATCCACTCAAGCATCACTCCAAACATCTGAGTATCTCTCTAATGATACTAGAGAACAGTTTTCTCTCCAAGAAACAGTTTGTATTAGAGCTTTACTTTGGTCTTCAAAATAAGTGAATGTGTTTGGCAGTTTATTTGAGTATCAATAGAAAATGCAAGACCAGTAAAGAACTGAGCAGATTTTTTTTTTCCTCTCCATTTCAGACTTCCATCAGTGATAATGTAGATAAAGTGACTAAAGTTTGGAAGCAAAAGCCAACTGACTGTTTTAGCTGTACTGCCAATAATTTAGGGTTCCAGCCACTAAAAGGCAGAACCATCACAGACTGTCCTCATATACCGCTATATATCAGTTTTCTCAAAGTAGTAAGAAACTTCCCTGTGTTTTTTATATCCAGTAAAATAGCTACTAAATGTTGCTAGGCATTCCTGGATAACTGAGGTACTATTTCTTTAGGGACTACTGTCTGCTGTTGCAAGGTTGTGTCTGCCACATTTTCCTCTGCAAATGTTCATATATTTTAGAAACACATTTGGTCTGGTTTATTGTGCAGGATCAAATCACACCACAGCTTATATTGAGTTTGACATGATGTGACATATTGTGCAACAATTGCTTAAAGCTTCAGATTGTATCACAAGATTTTTAAAATATTTTTTTTAAGTTTTGTTCCCATCCACATTTAGTCTCTGTTCTCTAAGCTGGGGGATCTCTATGCAATGTTGTTAGAGCTGAGTGTATGAAATCTGGGTACAAGATGTTCTTTGTACAGCACGTGCTTACCCTTTTCAGACAGGAAGCCAGCACATCTCCATAAACAATGTGATGGCACCAGTTAAAATTGGGTTGTTCTTTCTTGCCTGCAAGCCTATATCTTGTCAAATCACTACATACTTCAGCTGGAGAAGCCGTGACTAATGAAAAATAAATTAATGCTTTGAGAGCTGCAGTGCTGTGCATTTCTTGCTCTATGTCGATGACTTTCAAGTCAAAGCTTAAACAGAATCTGATGCTATCTTTTAATAGGGACAACACTGCAGTTTTTCTTCAGGAGCACAAAAGGATATTTTACTATAAACTGAATACACATTTCTATTTCTGCCTTCATTATTTCATTGCCATTCTGTATTTCATGTCTGCTTTCTCACAGGACATGTTATACCTGAATCCCAAGCAGAACAAATATTACCTAGATTTCCCTGATTTTCTGCTCTTTGTTTTCTGATTGTGGTAATATCGCAAGTGCTATGACATTGATAATGTAATCAACCAAAAAAAAGTGGGACCTCTCTTTTTTTGTGAAAGTCACATTCTTCATTGATTGACCATCCCTCTCTTTGTTTTGGTAGATGTGCGTCCTGGATTCTGCTTCTCTTCTTTGACCAACGGGCGCTGCAGCAATCAGCTCCCGCAGCCTTTGTCCAAGATGCAGTGTTGCTGTGACAGTGGCCGGTGCTGGTCTTCTGCTGCAGCCGCCGCTCCTGAAATGTGCCCAATCAGATCCACTGGTATGAACCCACCTGTATTCTTATGAGTGTGGCTGAACACTGAATTAGGCAGTGATTTCTTTTATCAGAAATGTTTTAATTAAAGAACCACACAGAATAGTTGGGGCTGGTGGGCGCCTTGAGCCTCCCAACTCCTCTGCATAAAGCAGAGCATTCTATGGCAGGTTGCTCAGGACCTGCCATTCTATGGCAGGTCATACAGAGATAAAGAAAGAATTTTATCTGTTGCTAATCGGTGGTTTGTACCTTGTTTTTAACAACCATACCCGATTCACGCTTTGTTATTCAGCATCCTCTTGAGGCTCAGATTACTTCCCCTGAAGCCTTCTGTTAGATCCCTATTCCCTATACAGTTTCATTGTCATTGGAATGTTAGGACTTACTTCCTCTTAGTCTAGCTTCCTGAGGTGCCATTTATTTTCTGAAGTTTGACACAGAGCATGATTTCTGTCTGCTACCAAAATGTGCTGTACTTTATTGCCTCCCTTTGTATTGAGATTGGATTTATAGAAGATGGTGAGCAGATTGTGAAACTTAAGTGTGAGGCAGTGGAGGAAAGATGATTCTGAGATTGTTTAGGATCTAATGAAACACTTTAGAAAAGAGCACAAGAAACTTAAGGATTGATGTGAGAAGCTCAAGGGAGGTGCAGAGTTTAGGGAGGAGTGGGAGTTGTAATGCTATAGCAGTGTAGCTCTGAAGAAGTTGTCAGAGGTCATATATGGGAGTGTTTATTATTCTTGGTTTTAATACTGTGAGTGAAACTGCATAATGCTGGAGCAGGGATCTAGATCAGAACTCTTGGAAAACTCTTCCTGGTTCTGTCTCTATCTCATTCATAATATTTAAACATGTCAAATGCCCAAGAGTGGTTAGAATAATATTAAAAAAATAGTATAATCTGTAGATGCTCATCTGAAATAGGAAGACAAGGAGAAAACTTTCAGTCTTAACATGGTCCTGTTTCCTTTACATAGTCTATTTATTCGTATCTTAACTACTGAATAAACTGGATGGAAAAGTGAAGTCATTTGGCCATGGCCACAGACTGAGGCGTAGTGGAGAAGGAGCTAGAACCTAGGACTTCCTGACTCATAAATACAGATCATGGCTACATGCCTCTTTTTATTTTTTTTTTCTTGACTTAGAACATAAATTGACAGTATGAATTTGTCTTTCCCAAAGTGCTTTGAAATTCTTTGAGAGGCCTTACCTATATATAGGGTATTACTGGCATTATTTAATGAAGTTCAGTTATCCCCTGACATATTACAAGAAAGCAGTATGAAAAATTTTGAGCTGTAAGTGGCCCAAAGTCCCTCTAACTCTGAAATGGAAATTTTCTGCAATATCAAGTGGCACACTAGCTGCATAATGTAAACAAGCAGTTGCATTTTCACTGCGAGCAGCAGACCCAGATGTTACTGTAAAATCAACTGTTTACTGCTAGAAATTATACATGGAGATTAAAGGTGCAATAAAAAGACTTGCACTGTATTTCTTTGCAAAACACAGCAATAATTGTTTATGTGGAATGGCAGGGTTTAGCACTGACACTATAAATAGTTTTTAAACGTGGTATCTTGGGCATCCAGCCATGTGTGCGTTCAGTTCTCACTTTGGGAGTCCATTCACGTGTACTAATTCCATGTGACCCATAGGCATCCCCAAGACCAGGGTTTCTCTTTGCATTGAAGGCCTGGTGGATTGGTTTTGTATAATTAGGTATTCCCAGTCTAGAGGGAAAAAGAAATAGAGCATTGCTTCTTGCACAAAGACTGATTAGTGTTTTGTGGAGTATGTGTGATTAGACTATTGACAGTTAAAATCACCGTCATTAGCAAACATTTACATGTTGGAATTTGTGCGCTTACATAGACACTGTGTCTTCTTTCTTACCTCTGTTTTACCACAGGTAGACCACTGACTGAGAGTAGATTCAGTTTACATATGAATAGGCAAAATATAAAAGTAGGGGAAAAAAAACAGATAAAGAAAATACAATGTACAATACAGTAAAATCTTACTGGAAATTATTTAAAGATTTAAATTGCTTTAAGGACTAATAGAGGGAAATGCACTGACACATGAAACAAACTGATTACCTAAGAGCATTAAAATAAATGCAGATATCATAATCAAGAAATCAGAATTTTTGGCTGCCATGCTTGTTTAAGAAATGTTTTTGTGATTTGGGAAGATCTTATAATGTGTTTTACAGGTGGAAATTGAAGTGAGATTAAAGTGTTGAAGGCTGAAATATCCAGCTTAGTTACTTCCAAGACTGAATTTATTTTTCAGTGTTCATTTTTCACATTGTTTCAGGAGTTCGCGCATCTCCGTAGCATTTTGTTTTCATTATATAATTCCTTTCCCCTGTTGTGCTGTAAACTTTATAATTTTGACCTTCAAAGCTATTGGCTGCACAGTTATTTGTGTATACATGAATTGCAGACATGAATTAGGTCAGCTGGAAATGCGGTCTTTAATTGTGATACTCTGTGTGCATTCTTTGGATTGGAAGTTCCAAACCCACACTTCCCAAAGACAAAAGAGTTGGGGACATGAGGAGAAGTGGGGCAGTAGGGCAGATGCCAGTAATAGAGATAAACAATAGGAGAATGCATAACAATCATCATAGACTGTGCTTACAGCAAAACAGATCGTCTTCCCATCTGGAAAAGGATGAACTTGGTGTGGATCAGACTCAGTTTCTCTTTGTCCACTTTTCTTAGATGACACCTGATTTAATTTCTGCTTTTATTGGCAAACTTCATTTTCACAGAAAAATAGTGTTAGTGTATTCGTTCTATAACTGGTTTTGCCCCATTGCTTGTATTTATATTTCTTTCTTTCAGGAGGTTAACTTTTAAGAAATCCTGTTGAAACTGGGCTTTTCTCCCTGTTCAGTATTTTTCTAACTCTTTGGCAAGCTTTGGATTAAATAATTTGGGATCAAGTCCAAAAGTCCTTCTTTAGGTAAAGTTCCCACTGAGTTCGTCAAAGATTTTGCCTGAAAGAGGACTAAGTAGATGAAGTTCAGGTCTCCATCTCACTGTTAACTTTCACATCCAAAATGTCAGTTATGTTACCTTTTTATCGATAGTCTTCTGACAAGTGATACTGATATTGTCCTATGGATTAATACTTCACAGAACAGAACTAGTTCCTGTGAAGAAAGCATACAGGCTTAGATTTTTCCAGATTAAATATTTAATGTTACCGTCAATCTGAAACAATGTGAAAAGAGATACAGTTGGATTAAATGGAAAGGCCACAAGAGTCTAAACCAGGATTCCTGTTTTTGTGTTTCAGATGAGTATCGCAAATTGTGTGCAGTAGCTGCTTTGCCAGCAAGACCTGACCTTCCTCCAAGCCGTCCTGACATCATCCCTCCACCAATCATTCCTGGTGTTTACCCTCCTCAACAACCAGAAATCGTCTATCCGTCTAGGGCTCCACCACCTCATAGTAAGAAAGAAATTATAACCTTTCCCTGCACCATTTGCCTTTAGCTTCTACAAAAACACATTTCTCAGGACCAGTTTACTCCCTTCAGTTGTTAGTATCTTCTTACTTTATGTGGACATACAGTCTCTGGATATCCTTCTAATCATAACCTGGTTACTGTGTATCTTCTAACAAGTGTAGCTCATTAGTAGTGTTGTCCATGTTCAGACAGGATTCAAAAATTACATCCTCATTGTCTACACTGGAGCCCATGTATTGTAGTAATTACTGTTATTTTAAGGCTATTGTGAGCTTAAGTGCATGTCAGCATTAAGAAACATGAATATCTCTTTGACTAGATTGTGATAGTTGCTTTCATTAAACAGCTTAAATGGGGGAAAGCAGCTTCTTTCAGGTCGTTTTCTTCACTGTCACTTGGCCAGGCAGAAAACGCACCAATAAAAACAGTGATCTACTGGACAGTGAGACTGACCCAAAGTGAAGAGAGAGCTTTGTCAGTGAAATGCATGGATAGGTTAAGTTTCTCTAGAGCAAGGAAGAAGCCAGAATAGGATACCTTGATACATTCCTTATTCTGTCCCTTGCTCAATGAATTTGCCACCTATCCCTATAGCCTGCAGTAGGCACGTGCCACCTGGAATCATTTGCATAGCCACATACTCTTTTGCAAGTAAACATAAGCTCATTTTGCCCATACTCTCTGGAGATGTGAGCACATTCTGCTTGCACTGGCACCAGGCTGAAACTATGCAGTCTTGGTGCAGCACCAAGTTGAGCTAATAAGCCTGAGAGGCATAGTATGTTAACTCAGGCCTGACAGTATGCTGACGTAGCTGCACAGCTTCTGATCAGCTGGGAGTGTGGACTGAGCCAACTCACATCTGTCTGCCAGAGACTGTTTAGGATACCTCCCAGGGTTATTCCTGCCCTCCTCTCACTCTGATGTCTATGAAAATGGAGATAACTGAACCAGTCTGCCTGTCCTTTGCTACTGCAGGCTCCTAATGCCTGCAGTGCCATGTACCCACTTTACCACTAGGTATGAACAGACTTGGTCCTTTTGTGTCTTGCAAAAGATGAAAACAAGATCATACTTGCCACAACAAAAGAATTAGTGCTTACTAGCTGTTTTCAGACAAATCGCTCAAAGTCAAATTGCCATTTTCTCTCTCCCATTGCTGACTTTACTATGTCATTCACGTTACAATGGAAGGTAAATGTTGACTTCTAATGACAAATACTGCACAAGTTGCAGATTACCCAAAATGACAATGGGTAACTATTGAAATATTTTTCCAACTCTCTTATTTCAGTGATTGTGCCGATGAACTTGACTGACTATTGCCAACTGTTCCGACATCTCTGCCTTAATGGGCACTGTGTTCCCACTCCTGGGAGCTACCGCTGCGAGTGCAACAAAGGATTCCAGCTGGATGTTAGAGGAGAATGTATTGGTATGTGGTTTTCTGAATCACAGAGAGGAATTTCGCTTTAAAGAAAAAAATTTTCTTTTCCACACAATGTAATAACTTTGAGTTCTTAAATTAAACCACCACTCCCCCAAAAAATCCCAGTAAATAGACTTTAAAGAGTTAATCGCTTTCAACTGCAATCTCATTTTTAGAGCAGTTTTGTCTTTGAGACAGTATATAACAAATCCTGTAACATTCCGTAAAATTATACAAAAGTAAGATTTTCTTGTTTTACTACCCTGTAACTGTTATGTGTTTATTAATGATTAGCATCTTTAAAATGCTACCAGCTCTTTGCGCATGCAAACAACCTCTTGTTAACTAAAAGCAAAACAGCAGCAATGATCTGAGGTTTAGTGAGATTTACAACTCTTTCAGCTCATCAGGAGTATCACGTTGAACTCTTGAGCCCCTTTCATTTTGGAACTCAACCAGAGCTTCAGGGATTAGCTGTCTTACATGCAAGCTTTTGCTTTTGTCAGAATGTCTGTCTGACGGGCCTGGATATGTGGAGGTGTGGGATTAAGGCTTCTACCTCTCACACATGCAATATCTTGTCTTGTTGGATGCTCCTGTTTTCCAGCCCCTGCTTAGCTTAGAACATTGGGTTCTTTTACTGGTAATTCAGTGATCTCCTTTCGTTTTAGATTGAAGCATGCTATTTCTCCAACTACAAAACAATAGAACACCCTTACAGACCTGAATAGCTTTCAATCAATGTCTTAATAAAAATACATTGCCTTTGTTCTGCAGATGTTGATGAATGTGAAAAGAATCCATGCATCAGTGGAGACTGCGTGAATATCCAGGGATCCTACATATGCCAGTGTCGTGTAGGATATCAGAGCACAGCAACTAGAACAGAGTGCCGAGGTAAATTATAGTATTCCAGACATACCTGTGCTATTGCATACGTACCAGCAGGGAAAACACTTTTTAGCAAAGTGTGTTAAGAGTGACATTAAAAAAAGAAAAGTGACCAGAAATGGCAGTAAAAATTACTAACCTGCCTGGACTGGCTGTTCACAGCCTAAGTGATGAAGAAAGACATTTTGTCTTGTGCTGAAAGTATCTTGGCACTATTTGTGTCTTTGAAGTGGAAGAGGCATCTTGTTCTTCTAAAAAATACCCAACAACTGAGAATTTTTTCTTCTGTTTTTTGAGTATCTCAAGGACAATTCAGCCTCCCTTCTTTGGTGAAACCCTTTAACTATAAAAGGCTGTTAAAAAGTTAAGAGAGGTAGGGGGAATGGTAAATCTTTTAGTGGGTAAATATAAGACTATTGTGCCCATATATTGTCTCTGTCCACTGTCAGAGAATGAAAGTAGTGAGGCACTGGGAAGGTCTAGGTGGGGAACCTGTAGAATCCCCGTTATTTGTGAGTTGGAAGACCAGACTCAACGATGGTCCTTGCAGTCTTCATCCTATGGGAGAGGGGAACACACAGGTCCTCAGTGGCCAACCCTCTGTCAGTGTTCTGTGGCTCTCAGACTGTCCTGGGGTGTGAATTTGACAGTAAAAGTAGATGCAGTCCTTTGTAGTTAGGTCATAATGAGAGACTTCTGGCAGGAGAATGAATGACGTTTTGGATATTCTGCAAGAAATGAAGCATCTAAATGAAACAGGATGTTTTAGTGCTCAAGAGTCCCAACTTGTCTTCATGTTATGCTTTCTGCACTGAAGAGGCTTCCTTAAGCATGCAGTCATTTCTGAAAAGCCAGAGGAAGGCTATCCGTGTTAGGGTGCAGCTTGGTTTTCTTCCTTTCCTTCGTGAATCAGAGGGGTATTTGTGGTACAGAAGCTTGCTGTAGTCCAGGAGGACATGCGGAGCCAGCAGCACTACTGCTGCATGTTGCTGGGAGCATTTGACCTAACTGATGCCAAAGAAGCGTGCTGCTGAAGCATCTTCATAGCTGAGCTGCCTAGTGGTGAAGGAGTGCTGAAGCAGAGTCTCAACCTTGATGGATTTACTCATGAGTCATTTTTGTCACACGCTTTTAATTTGACTGATTCATTACACAAACACATGGTTGTCAGAAGCCCAGTAGCTTAATGGCATTAAAGTGTGGTCACTTAGCAGTTCCTTTGCAGTCTATGGGAACTGTGCTTGCTTGACAGGCAGTTCAGAAAAATGCTGTGATGTGCAGAATCTTTGTTTTCTGAAGGAATTTTTAGGACCAGTTTAGGGAAAAGAAAAAGGCTAGTGAGGTGCATTTGGCAAAACGTGCATATAGCACTGATGCCTGCCAAAAGCAGCATTTGCTGTAATATTACTTTGCATGACTACTTTGTATGTGGAGGTTTTGGTTTTTTTTGCATACACAAATGTATCTGTACTGATATGCCTTTGCAAATTTATTCCTTACAACTATTCTGGAAAAATGAAATCTTCATAATGTTGTTTATCTATTCCTTGCTGTGAGGTTCTACAAGAGGTGTGGGTTGGTTTTTTTTTGCTTTATGAGTCCAATAAATGACTAACAGACATGACAGACGTTGCACCATGAGGGTGGTGGAACAGTAGAACAGATTGCCCAGGGAGGTGGTTGGGGCCCATCCCTGGAGATATTCAAGATGAGGCTCGATGGGGCTCTGGGCAACCTGATCTAGTTCAGGATGTCCCTGCTGACTGCAGAGGGGATTGGAATAGCTGACCTTTGGAGGTCCCTTCCAGCCTGGAGCATTCTATGAGTCTATGATTTCAGTGAAAGGGGAGCTTTGATTATTACAAGCTTCTTGGTGGGGGAATGCACAATGTTACTCTAATTTTGAAAATTAGAACTACTGGTGCGTGTCCAGTCAGCCATGTGTCTGTAAAGAAGAACAAGATTCTGTGTTAGTCTTCTGCACTGTGACTTAAATGACATCAGATACCTTAGAGTACAAATCCTAATGAACTAAATGGCCAGAAAAGTCATGAGATGCTTTAGGATTTCTGCCTGTCCTAGGGAAGAAAGCTGGTGAAATAGCTGAAGCCAGACTCAGGTGCAACAGTGACACAGGTGAGGGGAAAGGGGGTTGAACAGAGAGACAACTCTAATGAATGATGCTCATTTGCTTGCAGAACAGTTGTTTTCAGGGATTTCTTAGCAGCTTCCCAGAATTACTGTGCTGCTAAGAAGGCAAATACAGATTAATAACTCTGAGAGGCATTAGTTCCCTCTCAGATAATGATGTAGGGAGCAGAGACATTTTGGAGTGCACCCAGAGCTGCTTCTTGCAGGATAGGGTCCTGTGAGCCAGTGAACAAGATCTGGGGAAGGGCATCTCCAGGGTATTTGGGAAGAAAGAATGGTTTGATGATAGATAGGACTGCATAGACTGGTTGAAATCTCTGTGAGCAAAGTCCCCTGTGTGCAGGAATCTCTGGGAGATGGTCCAGGCCTTGATGGAGAGCACTAAGCAATGTGAAAAATGTCTAGACAGTCTGTCTCAGCATCTCCTCTCCCCTCGTTTGGAAGAGAGGGATTGCTGCCAGCCTTGTGTGATATCACTATTCAGGTCCTCCAAAGCACTTGCCAAACACCTCCTGTAGATAGATGAGGACCTGATGTTTCAAATATAAAATAATCCAGATAAGTATCTCCTGAGGTGGGAAAGTCTTGAACTTTCCTGTTATCTTACCAAGCAGCAGCAGAAAACCTTCTCCTGTCTTTCCTTCGGTAGTTAACTATTGTTAAGTTAAACCTCAGTAAAAATATTTTTGTGGTGAAAAAACCACAAAAAAACCTAGCTGAAAGGTTCTGACTCCTGTTTGAGCAAGCTGCAGAGTACTATTCACACTTTGGAAATTTCACGCCGATTAGCATTTTCCGGCCCCATAATGTTTGGCTATGGAAATGAAAAGAAATCATTTTTCAGGTGAGAGTAGTTTCCTTGTACGATTAAAAACCTGGGGAGAAGGGAGATGTGAGAAATTCTTGAGTGTGAAAGAAAGGAAAACCTCAAAATCTTATTTTTCTTTCTGGTTTGCTTTCAGACATCGACGAGTGTTTACAGAACGGTCGTATCTGTAATAATGGCCGATGCATCAACACAGATGGCAGTTTTCACTGCGTCTGTAACGCTGGCTTTCAAGTGGCAGCTGACGGGAAAAACTGTGAAGGTAAGACTTTTCTGGAGTTGTTATCAGGAGTTACAGTTGCAAGAGGTTAATCACATCAATGAAAAAGAAAAGAACCTCTGTTTGGGGGAGAGGGAACGAGGAATCAAATTTCTAAATACCTTTTGCTGTATCTGGGAGGGCAAGTAAACTACCTTTTGCAGCCAGTTCTGGAGCCTTGGCTTGGCAGTCTTTACCGGGATGTCTGTCCAGCAGGAGAAATAGCACATACCACCAGCACGAAATGCAGTGTCTGTGTCGGGAGTGGTACATTTCAAATGGGAGCACAAGTCACATGCTGCCTGATTTTACTGTGTGTTTAACAGCATGCTTTATGGGATCTCACTGGGTGACTAGCAGTGTGGTTTATGTAGATTCAGTCTGGCCTGACCCATAAAAACTGCTTTAAGAAAAATTTGTAAACATAATTGATGTGTTCCTACCTCCCAGACCTTTAGTAAAGGGGAGAAAAAGAAGAATGTTCTTTATCATGCTTCCCAAGGTCTTTGGGAGGTTTCCCAATGATCTCTTCATACGTTAAAGGAATTTCAAGCACTGTTCTTAGAAACATTTTTGGCAGAATATTATCTCAGTGATTCAGCTCAAAGCCTTAATGCCAAAATTCTTGGTTGGGATAGATACACTTTTTTTTTTTTTTTAAATCATAAATTATTTTTGTCTGACTTAGCCTGTAAGTAAAAAGAAAACACACTATGTCTAGAAGTGTAATTTCTGTCCAAGACAGCTGCAATATTAAGAAAAATAGCACGATTCTGAATATATTGTAATGTCATTATGATCCAGTGATTTTATGTGCTAGTAGTGATTCTGTTAATCCTTGGTAGAGACAGACATTTTAAGACTCGTTTTTTCCTGACCCTTTTTAACATACAGTTTAGCACTATAAGCTGCTTTTTAAATATCTTCTTATGAAACTATATTGACTAAATATATTAGGAAATTAATATATTTTGGGAAAAAAAAAAACCTTAATTCTTGTTTCTTCCTTTCCCACCAAATACCATGTGCTAATAAGAACCAAGACATCGACAGTCTGGTAAAACGTTTTTAATTCCATTGCATATGTTGCCAGAATGTCTGTTGCATCCACTTATGAAACAGTTTCATCTCTGGCGTGTAATGCATGGAGTTTTGTTCTTAGGCATACATGTGAACACACACTAATCAGGAAAGGCCATGGCATTGTGCCATACCTTAATGTAACTGTGTATAGTCCTTTAGATGAAACTTGTAAATAGTACAGAGTTGTTTTGATCTGGCATCCAAAACTGATTTCATTTGTGCCAGGACAGAATGAAAACTAAGAGGATATAAAAGCTTACTCAAACCAAACACAGAATTCTCAGGACTTGCCTTTTATTTTTATTTTTTCGTGTGAGTAACTAACTTCATGCTATGCCATTAAGTCAGAAGGTGAATAATGCTAGTATGAAGCTGTGGTTAGTAGCTATCCTCCTGTATGACCTGTCATGCTGAATGTGGGGAAAGGGCAGATTTTATTTTAAATGGAAGCTGATGATGAAAGTGCCCACAGAATGTGCATGCTTGAGCATAGTGCTGGAAATTCTGTCATAAATCTTAGGCTCATCCAAAGGAAATTTTGGGAGTTTTAACTCCCAACACAAATGCCCACTCCTCCCCTTTAAGGTACTCTTAACAACATAAAATTGTCTTTACCATTCCAAATAGGAGGCTGCTTCTAACCTAGCTTCTATTTACATCAAGATTGCAAACCCTCTTCAATTACATGCCTTTCTCTCACTTTTTTATGTTTTTTCCCAACTGGCAGTTATTCATCTTTCCAGTTTCTCATCTGTTTTTCATTCTTTTTGCTCTTTTTGGATGCATACCTTGATATCTTAGTGATTCATTATGAAAAAAAACCCACCAGAGTAATTGCTTTGCCCCATCTTCTAAGAGAGTGTATCAAACATATAATGAGACATATTGCATGTCTGACAACTAGGGAAGAAATCACATTTCATCTTTTTGGCTATAGCTAGTAAGAGTTCTTTCACATAAAAATTATGAGCATTACATCTATTATTTTGGTTTTCAGATATGGATGAATGCAGCATAAGGAATATGTGCCTCAATGGGATGTGTATCAATGAAGATGGCAGTTTTAAATGCATTTGTAAACCAGGTTTCCAGTTAGCATCTGATGGACGGTATTGCACAGGTGAGCACAATAAATTATGTGTCCCAAAGCCTTATTTCTTTACAGCAATCCTTGAGGACAAGAAACAGTTCTCATCAGATATGCTTTTTTAATCAGCTAGAATATTTGTTGTTGTGCAAGACAGTACTCTGTCTTCTCCGCAGTATTGAGCAACCACCCTAGCCAGCCACTGGGAAGTACTCTTTGATCAAGGACTGTGTGATCTGACTTAGTTAAACGCCAACGTTTTTTTGCCTATGAGATCTTCTGCAATTTGACTCCAGTATGTCTCACTTTTTCTGTTTGGCCTTCTCAAGTTTTCTGCCTTTGGCCACCAAAACACCCTGGCTCGTTACCTTCTTTGCATTTTTCTCCCATTCCTGCCTGGATGTTCCTAGTCAGTACAGCATCTCCAAGGAGTGCCCAGCACCCTGTATGACAGACATGAGTACCACGAGATTGTCTTTTCCATTCGCTGCACTAGCTCAGCAGTAATTCCCTCATGGGAGACGCTGCAATGTTCTAGTTGGCTGTTGTGTCATCAGAATTGTTGTTCAGTTCCATCAAGAACTGAAAGTTTTATCTATATATCTTCATGTTTCAATGAGTTTAATAGGCACAAGGCAGAAGTCAAAACAAGTGCTGGGACAAGTTACTTACCATTTTTCTTTTGAAAAAATTAAGATATTTTAACTCTTGGAATGAAGACAGAATAATTCTTACACTTGGCAAATGAAAAAAAAGTCACACTGGATTACACAGCAGCATCTTGTCAACTGATAGCAGACATAAATGTGTGAATAAATGATCTGGTTTTGAGTTGGTGACATGAAAGATAAATTAAATTGATTTGGATCCTGTTGCTTCTTGAGCACTGTACCAGTCTTGGATTTGAACTGCATGGTGTCTAGACTTAGACTTTAGATCCAAATCAGGCCAATAAATTTGATAAAACATCTGGAACTTCTCTTACATTTGGTAACTTTTGCACTAGCTATGCAGGACAACACTACTCAGCCTGCAGGTAGGGGAATCAGGTATTTCTTATGAGAGATGATCCCCATTCTTACTTTATAATAGGATTGTTTGGATTGGGAGAACGAATTACTTAGTTTCTGTGATGCAGATCCATGCAAGTGTTACCCTATCTGAACAGCTAAGGGCTGTGTTAGCTGCAGCTTTCTCAGATTGTGAGCAATCAGCTTTACTTCTGTTCTTACCTCTTTTCCAAGTGATGGGCTTTGCCAAGGCTGATTTTCCACCTGGTCTCTGTATGAGACAGCAGAAGGACTTGGTCTCAGAATTGGCAGAGAAGAAGTGACCATCACATCTTGGCACACCAGCCTTTCTTATTTCCAAAGACCACTGGCTGTTCTGTCTGTCTTTAGCATGGCTGTGACTCAACTGATGCAAGTTTAGCCCAAATGCTTAATTTTTGCCTGGAGCATCTTTTGTTTGTTTCT